>PVIW01004464.1:0-131719 GCA_004026585.1 Noctilio leporinus
ATTTTTAGAAAGAGGGGAAGGGAGAGAGGCAGAGAGGGAGAGAGACATCAATGTATGGTTGTGTTTCACCTGCCTCCAGCCACAGACCTGACTGGAGACCTGGTTTGCAACCTGGTTATGTGCCCTGGCTGGGGAATCGAACCTGTGACCTTTGGGTTTGCAGGCCGGCGCCCTATCCACTGTGCTACCAGCCAGGGGTATTAATAGAAATTTAAAAGCATGTTACACTTTATGTTAGAAAGGGTGTGGGGAAACACACTACTATAATACTGGTGGGAAGGCAAAAACGGGTGTGAGCCTCAGGGGAGGGAATAGCTTGGATATGTAATTTGGAAATCACCTGTGCTTACAGGGAAATGAACAGAGATCACTCAGGGAGATAGAACTGGACTGGGAAGAGAGGAGGACCAGGAGTTCTCTGCTCAAGGTGGCAGCACAGCTTCCTGGGCTTGGGCTCCAGTTAGGCAGAGCTGGTCTTGAAAGCAGAGTATGGGGCTCAGTACTTGAGCACTCTTAGGGAAGCCAGGTACCTTCCCGCAATCAGCTGTCAGAACTGGCTAAAATGGGCATCTCACAGCTATGGTTGGGGGCGGGGACTGAGATGTGCAAGGTAAATACAGCACCTGTAGTCAGAAGGCAGCCTCCAGTTTCAGGGACTTCCCCATTTGCCATCACCACTCCCCACCGCACACCCTCATCCGCAGCTGCCAGATCCCTTGGGATCTGTAGGGAGGATGGCGAGCTGGGGTGATGCAGCACTCACGTGACCTACTGGACACCAACGTGGGCTGCTGTCCCTGCGCCCACTCCCTCATCAAGTCCCATTGCCCTCTGCCCTACAGTTCCAGCTCCTTGAGCTTCCAAGGCAGTGGGTGAGTGGCGAGCAGGCTTGCACCAGCTGGAGGAAGCGCAGGCCTGGCCGGGCCCCGCAGGTCAGTGTGGAGGTGGGCGCTGCCTGCCACTTGGGCAGCAGTGGAGAAGATGGATTCGAGAAGGTCTCGGGTGCAGGGGTCAGGCAAATGAGACCCGGAGGTTGGGGTGGAGGGGGGACACAGCTGTCTGGGCAGGTGGCGAGGGAGGAGCCTATCATTGGCCCCACCACCTCCTTAATGCCCCACCTCTAACGCCCTCCATCCTATTTTTAAAAGCCTCACCTGAGGACTTGCTTATGGATTTGAGAGAGAGGGTAAGGGAGGGAGAGAGACATATCCATCAGTTGTCTTCTGTGTGCTCCCCAGCTGTCCGGCGACCTGCAAACTAGGCATGTGCCTTGACCAAATCGAACCCGAGCTTTCGGTTTACGGAAAGACACTCCAGCCAACCGAGTCACACCGGCTAGGGCTCCGCATCACTTTCTGAGCTTGTGTGCCACAGTGAAACATAGTCATGTTCTGGAAATAACACAACACTGCGCTTGTGAGGAAATACTGACCTCGGTGAAAAGGGGCGAGTTTAGGGCCAGTTCCCTGTAGAGGTGGTGGACAAAGAGGCTCAAATAGTTTAGAAAGCATCCTGGTCTGGTGCCAGAGGCCTGAAAACCCATAGGGAGAATGGGGTTCAGGGCAGGTAGGGGATGGTAATGTTGGGTGTGGAGCACCCAGATTCAGGAAAGGAGCATCAGCCCACCTGGCACGCAGCTCCTGCCCCTATCTCCTGACTGTCTGCAGGTCTGCTTGTCTGACCACAGTGCTCTGCAAGGCTAGAAAAGGAAGAACCTGTCCAGAATCCCTGCAGGTCAGTGAAAATGGGAAGGGGCACTGGACATGGACTGTGGATTATGGTGGAGGATGCAGGTTGTATATACACACCCTGTCATCCACTCTGAAAGTTGGTAGAAAATGGCAGGGCCTGCCAGATAAATGGTTGGCTCATGGGTGTGGGAGAAACAGTGGGGGAAACTGGCAGAAGGCCCAGTCAGGGGAACCCTGATGACTGACTAGATACCAGTACTATCTGAGCCTGCATTCCGTCCTCAGCCCTCAGTCTCCCTTGTCTCCTCTGTCTCTCCTCTCCCCCACCCAACTCTACCCCACTCCCCAGGACAGGCAAAAGAGGAGACATCTCAACATGGAAAATCTGCACAATGAAAATGAAGGAAAGCTGGAAAACAAAGGAAAACCAGAAGGTGAAGTAAATACAGAAGATGAAGGAAAATCAGATGAAGAAGAAAGGCCAAAAGTGGATGGGAAGCCAAGGCAGGCGGGGAAGCACCAGGATGAGGGACAGCCAGATGATGAGGGGAAACAGGAAAAGCAGGGCAAGTCTGAAGGGAAGGCAAAAGCACATGGTAAGGGCAAGCCAGAACCGCAGGCCAAGCCAGAGAGCCAGCCACGGGCTATTGAAAAGTGCCCGGCTGAAGATTATGTGCCCCAAAAAAGCAAAGCAAAAAACTGACAGAGAAACAGATGATTCTCACAAGAAATATCTGGAGGATGTACAGGAAAGGCATTTGGGCAGTGAGGAGCTGATGAGAGAATGTGGAAATGTGTCAAAGGCTCAGGAAGAATCAAGGAAAAAACAGAAAACAAGCACTTTTCACTGGATGCATAAAGATGTACAGGATGCATTCATCCCAAGGGGCCAACGGGGTTTCAAGGAAGTGAGGGGTGGAGGCAGGAGCTAGAGAAGCTTGCATGATATTCCATATCTTTAATGCCCTTGAACATCAATTCCGATTTCTTTGATGAGAATATTCCAACCCTGCTTTCCTGGTGGGCATTTACCTGGTGATGTGCTCTAACCTTAAGCTGATACTTTGCTTTAGGTGTCACCCTTACCAGCAGCCTTTTGATCCAACTGTCCAGTGCTCTTAGTTTCAGTAGTGGATTTCCATCAATGTGCATGGAAGTGATTTTCATGGTACTTTGTAAAACAATAAAGAAGATAGTTTTCAAACCACATATACAGAGTCAGCTCACTTTTGTAAAAATGTGAATATATTTGCATTATGCATGTGTGCACAGAGAAAATTAAAAATGTGTACACTAAAAAGCAGGTGATGTTTTTTTTCTGCATGGTAGTCAAAAAGAGGTCTTGCCTGTACTAAAAAATGAGTCCACCTGATGGTTAGGTATCTCCATGCCATTCCTCTGTGGGGTGCCCATCCCAGTGTTGTAACCATGACAGAGGGCATTGATATCCTTTGTCCTGGATGGATCCTCTACTCCATCTGTGATTCCCTTTGCTTTGCTCACTAATATCTACTTTCCCCTAAAGGATGTGGATTATGTTTGCCATAATAAAGAAGAAATCCAGAAATTAATACATGGTAAACAAAATGTTCAGTGAACTTATGAGGGTAATGAAAATACTTTAAATCCTTGTCAGAATGTAAAATGATAAGTAGAACACATTACTTCTAGGGCTCATAGCTAAAGGAATAAACCTGGTGTTTGTAACAACAGAGCCAGTGCTGTAAGGATCACTCTTGTCAGCTGTGAAATGGGAATAAAACTTACCTCACAGACTGTTGAGTGAATCATATGAGGTACTGAGTATGTGAGCTGTGTTGGGCTGGCTCCTTTGTAGTAGTAAGACCCTGGACCCTGTCAGACACTCATGGGAGAGCTGAAGATAAGTCTAGCCTGTGCCCAGGAACAAGTCCAAGTAGCTGAGAAGAGGTACCACCCTTCTCTGGATACTACCATATCCACCAGGCACTCCTGTTCTGCTGTGCCCTGTACCCTCCATTGACAGCTATTGATATGATGGATTCCTTGTGGTAACAAAGGCCCTTTAACTTCCTATAGTCATCAAAGGGCCAGTGCCCCTATTTGACTCCTACAGGATTGTGGTTAAAGCCCACCTCCCAACCTCAGGGTTGTACCCACCCAAGTGGTACTGCCCCAGGGCTTCTTGGCCCTGCTGTATTATATAGTTTTTAGCAAAGTAGTCATTAATATTTTTAGTTCACTTTATACTTATTTATAGTTTCTTTCCTCTTCATAAGACTCATATTTTGGGGCCATTGAGGGCTGTGTCCTGAGACTCACCTATAGACCAGGCAGTGAATAGTAACTTGAACGAACACTGTATTGCCCCAGGGAAACCATATCTAAATTTATATACCTTTCTTAGGGTGAATTTATTCTCTAAAAATTCTGGCTGGCTTGTTATACAAAAGCCAGGGATTTGTTTACACATAATCACAGGGTTACACAACTGAGTTTCAAGCTGAAAACATCCCTTCCCATTTGAAACCAATTCCAACTGAAAATGGTATAATTCTCTTGAAAATATTAAAACTGACATTTTTATAAATCCACCAGTATGTTCCTTCTCAAAACAGACTTATTCATTCTGATATTCCTTACATTGTAGTTGACAGATTTACCTAAATTATGATTGAATCAAGAGCTCTGAGTTAAGAGAGACACCATTTATAGATTTAATAGTGTATGATCATTCTTTCCAAATTTGATCTATAACTTCAGTGCCATCCTAATAGAAATCCCAGCAAAACAGGATTCTAAAAGTTATAGGGAAAAGCAAGGGGCATAAGATAATAAAAATATTTTTTAAATGAAGAACAAAGAGGACTCATTGCCTGATTTCAAGAATATTAGGCTACAGTAAAGACTTTGTAATGTTGGCATAAGGATAGACATATAGATCAATGGAATAAAAGTCCAGAAACAGGCCCACATGTATATATGGTCGATTCATCTTTTATTATTTATTTATTTTTAAATATTTTATTCATTATTTTTAGAGAAAAGGGCAGGGAAGGAGGAAAAAAAGGAGAGAAACATCAATTCATGGTTGACTTTCACCTGCCTCCAGCTACAGACCTGGCTGGAGACCTGGCTGGAGACCGGCTTGCAACCTGATTATGTGTCCTGATTGGGAGTCAAACCAGCAACCTTTGGGTTCCCAGGCCAGCGCCTATCCACTGAGCCACAAGCCAGGGCCAATTCATCTCTTAAAAGGTCCCAAAGTAAGCCCTGATTGGTGTGGCTCAGTCAATTGAGCACTGGTCTGCGAACCCAAGTGTCACTGGTTCGATTCCTAGTCAGGGCACATACCCAGGTCTCCAGCCAGGTCCTCAGCTGAAGGCAGATGAAAGGTATCCATGCATTGACATGTCTCTCCCTTTCTTCCTCCTTCCCTTCCTCTCTCTCTAAAAATAATGAATATTTTTTTTTAAAGAATAAAATAAATGGTCCCAAAATAATTAAGAGAAAGGTAGACTTTTTAACAAGTGGTGCTGAAACAATTGGATGTTGTCTTAATTCAAGCTGCTGTAACAAAAATATCAATGAAAAAACAAACATTTATTTCTCACAGGTATGGAGTCAGGGAAGTCCAAAATTAAGGTGCCTGCAGATTCAGGATCTGGTGGGGACCTGATTCGTGTTTCATAAAAAGATGTTTTCACATGGTAGAAGGGTCAAAGGAGATCTCTATGGTCTCTTTTATAATGGAACTAATCCCATTCATTCTTTGGGAGAATCTTGAAATCTAAAGGCTACCAAGCCACATTCCCTTATAAGTAGCCCATACCTATCCAGATAGTGATTGTACCCACTGGAGGCATCCACTACAGTGGGAATTCTAAATAACTGGGAGGAAAAAATGACCATCTCCGCAGGTATCTTTCAGCCTTTCCTCCCAGCAATACCAATGTTTGCTCCATGAGTGCATCGATGTACAAAGTGGTCATGGAAGGAGGAATAGAGCTATGCAAAAGTTCAACAATATTTACTTCCCTGCCAACAGCAGAGTCCAATGTTGAGCCTGTAACATAGTACCATTTCTAGGGGTTATCAGCTGTCCACTTGGAAAAGGTTGATTACAGTGGACCTCTTCCACCACAGAGAGACTGTTTAGTTTTTAAATGGAAATAAGTACACTTTAAAAACTTTTTTTCATTCATTATTTTCAGAGAGAGAAGAAGGGAGAGAGGCAGAGAGGGAGAGAAACATCAATGCATGGTTGCCCCTCACCTGTCTCCAGCTATGCAACTGGCTGGAGACCCAGCCTGCAACCTGGCACACGTCCTGGCTGGGGATCCTACCAGCGACCCTTGCGTTCGCAGGCTGGTGCCTTATCCACTATGCCACCAGCCAGGGCAAATAAGTAAAAACAAATTAAAAAACCTTTTTAAGAAAGTAGTTTTATTGAGATATAATTGAGATGCCATGAAATTTGGCCCTTTAAAATGTACAATTGCACTGTATTTGGCATATTCACAGTTGTACAACCATTACCACTATGTAACTTTAGAGTATCCTCATCATCCCCCAAAGAAACCCTGTACATTAGCAAACACTACATATTCCTCTCCATCTCCACCCCCCGCCCCACCCCCCAGTTACTGGCAACCACTAATCTACCTTCTGTCTCTGTGGGTTTGGCTATTGTGGATATTTCATATAAACAGAATCATACAGTATGTGGTGATCTTTTGTGATTAGCTTCTTTCACTCAACATAATGTTCTGAAGTTTCACACACATTGCACCACATTTCATTACATGGTAGATCACATTTATTTATCCTTTCATCAGTTGACGAACATTTGGGTTTTCATTTTTGGCTATTATGAATAATGCTGCTATGAACATCTGTGTAAAGGTTATTGTTTGAACACGTTTCAATTATTTTGAGTATGTATACCTGTGACTAGAATTGATGGGTCATGTGGTAACTCAATGGTTAACATTCTGAAGAATTGCTAAATGTTTTAAAAAGGGACTGCACCATTTCACGTCCCCACCAACAAGGTATGAGGTTCCAATTTCTTCAAATTCTTACAGGGACTTGTTCTTCTCTACCTTTAAAAAAAATCTGTCTCGTGCTCGCTTTGGCAGCACATATACTAAAATTGGAATGACACAGAAAAGACTGGCATGGCCCCTGCACAAGGACGACATGCAAATTTGTGAAGCATTCCATATTTTATAAATAAATAAATTGTAAAAATCTATCTCAGTGAATGTGAAGTGCTATCTCATTGAGATGTGATTTGAATTTACATAATAGGTAATGATGTTGAATATATTTTCAGGGGTATAGTGACCATCTGTATATCTTCTTTAGATAAATATCTATTCAAAACATTTGCCCAGGCCTGGCCAGGAAGCTCATTTGGTTGGAGCATTGTCCCAATGTGCATTGGTTGTAGGTTTGATCCCCTGTCAGGGCACATATACAGGAATCGAGAATGAATATAGGTAGGTGGAACAACAAATCAAAGTTTCTCTCTCCCTCCCTCCCTCCCTCTCTAAAATAAATAAATAAAATTTTAAACAAACAAAAACCTAAATCATGTACACATTTTAGAATTAGGTTATTTGCTTTGTTTATTGTTGACTCATAAGAGACTGTTATATATTCTGAATATAAGCCCTTATCATATAGTATATGATTTGCAAATATTCTTTTTTTTTAAAGATTTTATTTTATTATTTTTAGAAAGAGGGGAAGAGAGGGAGGCAGAGAGGGAGAGAGACATCATTGTATGGTTGCTTTTTACCTGCCTCCAGCCACAGACCTGACTGGAGACCTGGCTTGCAACCTAGTTATGTTGCCCTGGCTGGGAATCGAACCTGCGACCTTTGGGTTCACAGGCCGGCACCTTCTCCACTGTGCTACCAGCCAGGGCTGCAAATATTCTCTTTAATTTTCTGGATAGTGTCCTTTGAAGCACACATTTTTCACTTTGATTAAGTTTTAATTCATCAGTTTTATCTTTCATTGACAATGCTTTTGGTGTCATCTCCAAGAAACCATTGCCTAAACTATGGTAACAAATATTTACTCCTATGTTTACTTCTAAGAGTTTTGTAGGCTTAGCTCTTATACTTTTGAGTTTTTATATCATGTGAATAAAGGTCAAAATTAATTCTTTGCATGTAGACATCCAGTTGACCTAGTACCATTTCTTGAAAAACTATTCTTTCCTTATTGAATTGTCTTGGTATATTTGTTGAAAATGCTTTGACCGTAACGTGAGGGTTTACTTCTAGACTTTCAATTATGTTTTATTGGTCTATATGTTTATCTTTATGCATGTACTACACTGTTCTGATTACTGTAGCTTTGTAATAAATTTGGAAATAGAGAACTGTGGGGCCTCCAAGTTACTACTTCTTTTTCATGATCATTTTGGCTAATCTGGGTTACTTTTGAGTGTCCCTAAGAATTTTGGTATCAGCTTTCCAGCTGGAGTTTTGATAGGGATTGCTAAGAATCTGCAGACCAAATCTGCAGTTTGGGAATTATTGCCAATTTAACAGTATTAAGTCTTCCAATACATGAACACAGCATACCTTTGCATTTATTTATGCCTTCTTTAATTACTTTGAGCAATGTTTATTTTTAATTTTTCAGTGTACAAATCTTGCACTTCTTTGGTTGTATTTATTCTGTTTTGTACTTTTTTGATGCTATTGAAAATTGAATCACTTTCTTAATTTTCATTTTCAGATAGTTCATTGCTAGTGTATAGAAATATACACTCATTTTGTATATTAATAGTATATTATTTAACCTTTCCGAATACATTTATTAGTTTTTAAAACCACCCTGGTTGTTGTGTCTCAGTGGATTGAGTGCCAGCCTGTGAACCAAAGGGTCACCAGTTCGGTTCCCAGTCAGAGCACATGCTTGGGTTGCCGGCCAGTTCCCCAGTTGGAGGCATGGAAGAGGTAACCACACACTGATGTTTCTCTCCCTTTCTTTTACTCTCCCTTACCCTCTTTCTAAAAATAAATAAATAAAATCTTTTTTTTTAATTCACCAATTACAAAAGATAAAAACATTTTTTGGTGTGGATGCCTTAAAAATATTAAAGATCATGGCACAGTGGATAAGCTGCTGGCCTGTGAACCGAAAGGTCTCTGGTTTGATTCCCAGCCAGGGCACGTAACCAGGTTGAAAGCCAGGTCTGTAGCTGGAAGTAGGTGAAAGGCAACCATACATTGATGTCTCTCTCCCTCTTTGCCTCTCTCCCTTCCCCTCTCTCTAAAAAATAATAAAATCTTTAAAAAATAAAAATAAAAATATTAAAGATCATGTCAACCCTGGCTGGTGTAGCTCAATAGATTGAGCACCAGCCTGTGAACCCAAGTGTCGCTGGTTCATCTCCCAGTTAGGGCACACACCCAAGTTGCAAGCCAGGTTTCCAGGCTGGTCCTCTTTCTTCTTCCTCCCCACTAAAAGTAATGAATAAAATCTTTTTTTTTTTTTTTTTTACAAAAAAAGATCATGTCATCTATGAACAGAGATAGAATTACTTTTTCCTTCCAATCTAGATGCTTTTAATTTTTTTTTTTTTTTTTGGTCCTAATTGCCCTAGCTAGATCTCTAGTAAAAATATTAAATAAAAGTATGGGAATTAAGCATTCTAGTCTTGCTTCTGATCTTAGGAGAAAAGCATTCAAGGTTTAACCATGAGGTATAATGTAAGTTATAATTACATTTGGGTATATCCTTAGCAGGTTGAGAAAGTTCCCATTTTGTCAAATCATTTTTCTGTATCTACTGATATGATCATGCATTTTTCCTTTACTGTGTTAATATGGCATTTTATGGTTTGACACCTGAAAATTGACTAATTTTTCAGATGTTGAACCAGCCTTGCATTCCTAGAGTGAATTCTACTTGATAATGGTATCCTTTGTATGTGATGCTGGATTATTTTGGTAGTATTTTGTAGAGAAATTTTGTATTTTTATCCATAAGGAATATTGTTCTGTAAGGCCATTAGTAATGTTTTTATCTAATTTTATGACAGGGTAATGCTCACATCATAGAATGTATTAACAACTGTTCTCTCTTCTGTTGTTGGAAGAACATTAAAGTTTTGTTGACTGCTCTTCTTTAAATCTGGTAGAATGAACCAGTAAAGCTTTCTGGGCATGGGCTTCTTTTTGAGTATTTTTTTAATTACTAATTAATATTTTTACTTAATATAGGTCTATTCCAATGGTCAAATTCTTCTTGTATCAGTTTCAGTACATTATGTCTTTTTAGAAAATATCCATTTCTTCTAGGATATCTAATTTGTTAACATGTAGTTATTTATAGTATTCCATTATAATCCTCTTTATTTTTGTAAGTTCAATAGTGATGTCCACACTTATGTTCTTGATTTTAGTAAAAGGTCTTCTTGCTTTTTCTTAGTGAGTGTGATAAGAATTTGTCAGTTTTGTTGATCTTTTCAAAAAAATCTCCATTGTTTTCCCATAATCTATTATATTTATTTCCATTTTAATCTTTATTATTTCCTTCCTTTTGTTTGCTTTGGTTTAGTTTGTTCTCCTCTTCCCAATAATTATGTAAAGCCATAAAATAATTTACAAAATATTTTAAAAGATTGAGATAATACAAAATATGTTCTACAACCAAAACAGCATGAAGTTAGAAATCATTAACATAAGGACATGTGGGGATTTCACAAGTATGTGGGAAATGAAATATACACACCTCAATAAACAATGAGTCAAAAAAGAGAACAAATGAGAAATTGCACATTAATTAGAGATGAAAGAAAATGAAAACACTACATATCAAAATTTATGTAATGCAGCTAAAGCAGAGCTTAGAGGAAAAAAATTAAGTATATTTTACTGATTAATGTGTTACAGTTGTCCCAATTTTTTCCCTTTGCCCCCCTCCACCCAGTACACCCCTTCCTACCAGAAATCCTTCCCTGCATTGCTCATGTCCGTGTGTGTTAAGTTCTTTGGCTTCAAAAGGCGGTTTCATTTTTAGTTTCTTAAGGAAACTCCATACTGTTTTCCATAGTGGCTGCACCAGCCTGCAATCCCACCAGCAGTGCACCAGGGTTCCCTTTTCCCCACATCCTCTCCAACACTTGTGGTTTGTTGATTTAAGAACCCTGAAACACCAATTTGTAAGAACCTATGTACCCCGACGTTCATAGCAGCACTATTTACAATAGCCAAGTGCTGGAAACACTTGCCTAAGTGCCCATCAGTGGACGATGGGATCAAAAAACTTTGGTACATTTACACAATGGAATACTACACAGCAGAAAGAAAGAAGGAACTCCTACCCTTTGCAACAACATGGATCAAACTGGAAAGCATTATGCTTAGTGAAATAAGCCAGTTAGTGAAAGACAAATACCATATGATCTCACCCATTACAGAACAATAATGAACAAAACAAACAAACAAGTAAACAGACCCAGATACACGAATATGATGAATAGACCTTTAGTGGGAAGAGGGGAGCGGTGAGGAGGAAGGAGGAGGCAAAGAAGGGGAGCAGTTTAGTCAGGGAACTAGCGTGGAAGAACCATGGACATGGATGACAAGTGGGATCGACTTTGGAGGGAAGTGGGTAGGTGGGGAAGGGGACAGAGGGGAGGAAAAAGGGGATGGATGTAATACAACAACAATAAAATTAAATTTTAAAAAAGTTCTTTGGCTTCACCCTTTCCTATACTATTCTTAACACCCCCTGTCTATTTTGTTCCTACTACTTATGCTTCTTGATCCCTGCACCTTTTCCCCCATTCTCCCCCTTCCCCGTTCCAACTGATAACCCTCCAAATGACCCCCATACCTATGATTCTATTCCTGTTCTGGTTGTTTGCTTAGTTTCTTTTGTTTTTGTTTTTTGCAGGTTTTTTGGGTTATTTGTTGTTGTTGTTTTTTTTTTTTTTTTTTGATTCAGTTGATAGCTGTGAGTTTGTTGTCATGTTAATGTTCATACTTTTGATCTTCTTTTCCTTAGATAATTCCCCTTAACATTTCATATAAAAGGATGGTGATGATGAACTTCTTTAGCTTTACCTTGTCTGGGAAGCACTTTACCTGCCCTTCCAAAATGATAGCTTTGATGGATAGAGTAATTTTAATTGTTAGTTCTAGCTTTTCTTCGCTTTGAATACTTCTTGTCAGTTCTTTCTTGCCTGCAAAATTCCTTTTTAAGAAATCAGCTGATAATCTGATGGTAACTCCTTTGTAGGTAACTTTCTTATCTTGCTGCTTTTTAAGATTCTGTCTTTATTTTTGGCCTTTGGCATTGTAATTATGACGTGGCTTGGTGTGGTCCTCTTTGGGTCCAACTTGTTCAGGATTCTCTGTGCTTCCTGGACTTACATGTCTATCTCTTTCTCCAAATTAGGAAAGCTTTCTTTCACTAATTTTTTAAAGATTCTATTTATTATTTTTAGAGAGGGAAGGGAGAGAGACAGAGAGGGAGACAGACATCAATGTATGGTTGCTTTTCACCTGCCTCCAGCTACAGACCTGGCTTGCAACCTGGTTATGCGTTTGGAGGCTGGTGCCTTATCCACTGTGCCACCAGCCAGGGCTCATTATTTTTTTTTTCAGATAAGGTTTCAATTTCTTGCTCCTCCTCTTCTCCTTGTGGCATCCTTATGACTCAGATGTTGGTGCCTTTAACATTGTCCCGGAGGTTCCTAAACCTTTACTCATTTTTTAAAAATTATTGTTTCTTCTTCTTCTGGATGAATGTTTATTTCTTCCTTTTGTTCCAATCATTGATTTGAATCCTGGCTTCCTTACCATTAGTGTTGGTTCCATATATATTTTTCTTTTTTTTCTTTTATTTAATTTAATTAATTTATTTATTTTTAATTTATTATTTTTAGAGAGAGGGGAAGGAAGAGAGGCAGAGAGGCCAAGAGACATCAATGTATGGCTGCCTTTCACCTGCCTCCAGCTATGGAGGCCTGGCTTGCAACCTCATTATGTGCCCTGGCTGGGTAATCGAACCAGCGACCTTTGGGTTCACAGGCAGGTACCTTATCCACTGTGTCACCAGCCAGGGCTTCTTTATTTAATTTTGTATAACCTTCACTTCTTCCAATATTTTCTCTGAGCATCCTTATAAACAGTGTTTTGAACTCTGCATGTAGTAGAATGCTGATCTTTGTTTTGTTTAGTTCTTTTTCTGGAGTTTAGATCTTTTCTTTCATTTGGGCCATGTTTCTTTGTCTCCTCATTTTGGTAGTCTCTCTCTGTTTGTTTCTATGTATTAGATAGAGTATCTATGACTCCTTATCTTGGTAACGTGGCCTTATGTAGCAGATGCCCTTGTAGGGTTCAGTGGCACAGCCTCTCCTGCCACCAGGCTGGGTAATCCGAGGTGCACCCTGTGTGTGAGCTGAGTACATTCTCCTTTTGTAGTTGAGCCTTGATTGTCAGGTCAATGGGAGGGATTTAACCAGGCCAGGCAGATGCAACAACTGGCTGTGACCACTGACCACCAACCCCAACCTTCTGTGGAGGATCAACTGTTCAGGGAAAAGGGGTGGTGCTCTGACATGGTCTATAGCTGTTCACTGGATGAGTAGGCTCTGGGGGTTTTCTGAGTGGTGCACAGCAAGGTCAGCTCCCACCTGTGTTCTGCTGTGGTCACCGTGCATGAGCTATAAAGCAATCTGCAGATGGCTACTTTGTGTTCTGGGCTTGGAGATTCCCAGACAAAGCAAAGCTCTGACTCTAGGTTGGCAGCTGCAAGTGCCATGCCTGGGGCTCTTCTCAAGAGGTATGGGGGTTGGGGGTTTAGTAAGACTGGCTGTTGCTTGTTTGAGAGGATTTAGGAAGTTGTGAAGCATGAGCCAAGAGCAGCCACTCATAGGAAAAAGTCTCTGTTAACAGCTTGGGTGGGCCCATAAGGTGAGTGGGACAGAGCATCATGGGATCTCCAGGGCAGGCCAAGCAGCATTAGCCAGTTTGATAAAGTCTCAGATCTGGCACATATCTGCCAGCTTTGTGGCTCTATGGGGGCAGGATTTAGAAAATGGACAATGGCCTTTGCCTGTCTTTCTGTCTGGGATAAAACTGTCCCCTAGCTCTTATGCTAGCACCAGATACTTCACTTCTTCCATGTATGCCATTGGTGCCTTTCAAGCTGCTACCCTGATGCTGGAGTTCAGGAAGTGAGTCTGAGTAAGTCCATGTGTAGGTCTTTAAGAGGAACTACTTGGGACTCTAGAAGTTTCTTCCACCAACTCAATCCCCATTGGTTTTTGCAACCAGAATTATGGGGACTTGTCTTCCTAGCATTGGAACCCTGGGCTGAGGAGCTTGGTATTGGCCTGGGATCCCTCGCTCCTGAGATATCCTTCCTGAATTTTTATGCACCACACATAGGTGTGGGACCAACCCATTCCACCTCTCCACCCCTCCTACTAGTCTGTATGGATGTGGTTTCTTTAATTCTGTAGTTGTAGACTTCCATTCAACTCAATTCCTGACTGTTCTAAGTGATAGTTGGTCTACAGTTTACTTGTAATTTTGATGTGGTTGTGCAAGGAAGTGAGCTATGTTTACCAATACCTCCATATTGACCAGAACTCCCAATGAGCTTTTTAAGAAACCTTTCACTAAATATTGTGGTGAACTCTCTTGAATCCATTTCAGGAGTTCCCAAGAACTTCATACAATGGTAGTAAGTGTTAATGTAACAACTAAAATGATAAAACTCTTAAAATAAAACATAGTAGTGAACCTTTATGGCTTTGAGTTTCACAATGCGTTCTTAGATATAACAACAAAAGCAAATGTGGCAAAAGGTAAGATATATCAGACATCATCAAAATGAAAACTTTGTTCTTCAAATGATTCCATTCTGTGGTTTGGTGTCTCTGGGGATCTCCGAGTTGGGTCAAACAGTGTTAACCAGGTTGATGGAGTCTCAGCTAGCCGGCTCTGTCTCGATGGATGTGGTTTCTTTAATTGTGTAGTTGTCGGACATCCATTCAACTTTATTTCTGACAGTTCTGGCTGATGGTTGTTCTATGTTTTATTTGTAATTTTGATGTGGTTGTATGAAGAGGTGAGCCATGTCTACATACACTGCCATCTTGACCAGATCCTCCATGATTGCCATTTTACATCTGATTTTTCCTGATCTAAGATGTAACCAAGTTCCCCCATAGTGATTCTGCCTCACTACCTTCCTGGAAGCTGCACTCACCTAGTCTCTTCCACTGCTCATTCTAATGGCTACAAGAAAAATTAGCTTTCAGGGCTTCCAAAAATTCCAGTTACAGTTCAGCTAGAGGTCTATCGACCACAGAATATATCACTCCAGTATCAATCTAAAAGGTCTACAATTTGTACCCCTCCCCCCATTAGGTTTACCTGAGTTCTCAGACTCTATGACCTCCATTTTCCTTGCTTGGGGCACTCATTTTTTTCCACTGTCCTTTCCTCTTGCAATATGATTGCTCTGTGCCAGTAGGAACTTTTCCTCTATTGAATTTGGTTCCCTGACAGGTTCAGGATGGAGAGACCAGTCAGGCTCACCTCCTTCAGCAACCTTGCCCCAGTAAGGCAGAGGATCTCCCAGGGCCGGAGGAGCCATGGAAACCCTGATCATGCTTGCAGCAGCCATGACATCTTGATCTTCCTGGTCCCTCTCTTCTGAGCTTCTGCTATTAACCACAGGTAAATTCCCTTTTCTCCAGATCATTTTTCCATTTCCCTGATCTTTGACAAACAAACTATAATTGCAGTGTAGTATAGTAGTTTAAAGACCCACCCCCGCTGGTAGCACAGTGGATAAGGCGCCAGCCTGTGAACCCAAAGGTCGCAGGTTCGATTCCCCAGCCAGGGCACATAACGAGGTTGCAAGCCAGGTCTCCAGTCAGATCTGTGGCTGGAGTCAGGTGAAAGGCAACCATACATTGATGTCTCTCTCCCTCTCTGCCTCTCTCCCTTCCCCTCTTTCTAGAAATAATGAAATAAAAGCTTTAAAAAAATAAATAAATAAAGACCCGTTTAGTGCCCAGCATTCTCCTGAGACCAGATTATATATAAACCAAGCAGTATTACGGTAAAAACAACAACATTTTTTTAGTTTCATAAGCACAGGTTGACCAATCAGCCAGGAGTTATCCCAAAGGGCTGTTACCCAGAATGGAGGTTCCCTCCATTTTATCTCTGTTATAACATAAACCAGAAGGAGTTAGCCCCAAAGAGCTGTTTCCTGGAAAATAGGCTCACCCCACCCATTTACCAGAGAGAGCTCTGTTCTACAAAGACATCTTAATTCCTGACAAACATTCTAAGTCATAACCTGGGACTGCAATTCTACCAGACAGAGATCTGTAAACCAGAAAACACCAGAGGGCACCTTTAAAAACAAAACAAAAACAGTGCTCTATAATCCAAAAGGCACCTAAATTAACCAGGGACTGTAGTTCTACCAAAAAGCAAAGTGATTCAATCGGAACTGAAGGTGAGGAGGAATACCGAGAATCAGAGATGTCCCCAAGTAAAATCACTTGGCAGCTGCTAGGGAGTCTCCAAATCCACAACCTGCCACCCCTCCCCCCAGACATACTGGAGAGTCCTGAAGGTGTCCCAACATAGTAACTAGAATATGAAACTGGAAAATCAGTGTTCATGTTGTCTGTCACTATCAGAAATGATAAGTAGGGGACAGAGGGGAGCAAAAAGAGGATGGATGTAATACAACAATAAAATTTAAAAAATAAGAAATGATAAGTAAGGACAAGAATTGAATCTTTATGGGTGTTTTATTCATATGATCAGCGATCTGAGAAGACAGCTGATTACATACCCTCAAAAACTGTTTTAACATCTCCTTTTAAGCCAAAATTTTTATAAAGAGAAGAGGGATTAGGTAAGTGGCTTGGACAAAAGGTTAGTTGGATGGGCATTGCAGTCCAGTGGCAATTTTCCTAGTACTCCTTTATCTGTTGATCAACAATTCTTTAACTGAGTCACAGAAGCTCCCTTCTCGGAATGCTGATAGCTTAAATATCTCCATCCTCACAGACCCTAAGGAGCACAAAGGTTGAATTGCTTGTTGACTTCCTGGACTCATGTGGTCATGCATTCAGTTCTTGGAATAACAGCCTCCTACATGCATTAATCATTTAAGCCTATCAGCTAAGGCTAAAATCTTTAACTCTTGAGTTCCCCTATCAACATAGAAAACAAAAAGTAAAATGACAGTTGTAAATCCAGCTATATCAATAATAATATAGGGAGCAAAAAGGGGATGGATGTAATACAACAACAATAAAATTTAAAAAAAATAATATAAAGTGTGACTGGATTAAACTACCCAATAAAAGACAGAGTTGTCAAATGAGATATAAAAAATTGTAATATGTGACCTTCAGGAGACAAACTTTAAATTCAAACATACAAATGGCTTGAATGTAAAAGGATAAAAAAGATATATCACACTGTTACTAGACAGCAAATAGGGTTCTGCTGCTTGCTACCAACCTCTATGCAAAATTTGAGGCAAAGGTTTGGTGCTAAAGGAAAGGAGTCTTTATTCAAAAGCAACACAATTTTGGAATAACAGCTTTCCACATACATTAGTCATTTAAGCCTATCAATTAAGGATAGAGTCTTTAACACCAGAGTTCTCCTATCATTTCCCCTGTTAGTTTTTAATTAACTTATTTCTACAGGGTTAGTTTACAAAGTAAAACAACATAATACACAAAAGGTATACAATTTTAGAATAATG
Source organism: Noctilio leporinus (assembly GCA_004026585.1). NCBI lineage: Eukaryota > Metazoa > Chordata > Mammalia > Chiroptera > Noctilionidae > Noctilio > Noctilio leporinus. The sequence continues at coordinate 17,463 of PVIW01004464.1, forward strand.
ACAGGCTTCTGCCTCAGAGGTTGTCCTCTCTAGAACACCCAAAGAAGAATAACCCTACCACCCTCTGCCAAGTCATCCCTATCCTAGGCTGTGCCCAGAACTCCTTCCTACCCAGAATACCATCCATTGGGAAACACAGGTAGCTGTACCATGATCATCCACAGATCCTCGAGAGGAAGAGCCCGAGAGCTGCTCTCTGCCCTCCTTTTATTTTAAATCTTCTGGCCCATAATTCCATGTGCTCCAGAGGCATTCAACTTCTCAGCCAATCCTGTCCTAGACTGTTTACCGTTGCCTCAGGTAACCTCTTCCTATGGTACCTCCCTACTCTTCCCAAGTGATCTGATAAGATCTCTCTGTATCAATACAAACAGGAATGACATGAAAGCTGGAGTGACTACAGTAATATCAGAAAAATTAGACTTTAAAATAAAAGCATTATGAAGATAATGAGACATTTTATAATAATAAAAGTGTTGATCAATCAGAAACATGTAACAGTTATAAACATATATGCACCTAAAAAGAAGGCATCAAAATGCATGAAGAAAAAATTACAAAAATAAAAGAATAGATGATTCAACCACAATAGTAAAATGCTTTCAACTTTTAGAAATTTTATCACTTTTCAATTACAGTTGACATACATTATTTTATTAATTTCAGGTTTATACCCCAGTGATTAGACATTATAATAACTTACTAAGTAATCATCCCAATAAATCTAGTACCCATCTTACACCATTCATAGTTATTGGAATATCACTGAGCCCTGGCTGGTGTGGCTCAGTGGATTGAGCACCAGCCTGCAACCCAAGGATTGCTGGTTCAGTTCCAAATCACGGCAGGCCAGGTCTCTCGCCAGGTCCCCAGCCAGGTGCTCTGCTGGAGGTATGTGAAAGGCAACCATAATACACTGATGTTTCTCTCCCTTTCTTCCTCCCTCCCCTCCCTTCTCTCTATAAAGAATATCATTGACTCTATTGCCTATGCTGTACTTTACATTCCCATGATTATTCTGTAACAACCAATCTGTACTTCTTAACTGTCAATTTTTTCACCCACTTCCCCAATCTCCCTCCCATATGGCAACCATTAAAAACATTCTCTATATCTGATTCTGTCCTGCTTGTTCATTTATTATGTTTTTAGAATCAATTGTTGATAGATATATATTCATTGCCATTTTATTGTACATAATTTTGATTATTTTCTTTTTTAAAACTTTACTTATTTTTAGACAGAGGGGAAGGGAGAGAGAAAGAGATGGATGGAAACATCAATGTGTGATTGTCTTTCACATGCCCCAAGCTGGGGACCTGGCCCACAACCCAGGCATGTGGCCTGACTGGGAATTGAACCGGCAACCTTTTGATTCACAGGCTGGTGCTCAATTCACTGAACCACATCAGCCAAAGCTTTCCTTTCTCCTTAAAGAAGACCCTTTAACTTTTCATGAAATACTAATTTGATGGTGATGAACTCCTTTAGTTTTTCCTTGTCTAGGAAGCTCTTTATCTGTCCTTTGATTTTAAATGATAGCTTTGCTGGGTAGAGTAGTATTGGTTGTAGTTCTTTATTTTCCATCACTTTGATTATTTCTTGCCAATTGCTTCTAGCCTGCATTTTACTGTTGAGAAATCATCTGACAATCTTATGGGAGCTCCCTTGTAGGCAACCAACTGCTTTTACTTGCTCTTACTAAGATCTTCTCTTTGTCTTTTAATCTTTTGCATTTTAATTATGATGTGTTTTGGTGTGGGGCTCTTTGGGCTCATCTTCTTTAAGACCTTTTGTGCTCCCTGGACTTGTATATCTATTTCCTTCACCAAGTTAGGGAAGTTTTCTGTCGTTATTTTTTCAAATAGGTTTCCAATTTTTTTAAAGATGTTATTTATTATTTTTAGAGAGAGGGGAAGGAAGAGAGGCAGTGAGGGAGAGTGACATCAATGTATGGTTGCCTTTCACCTGCCTCCAGCTACGGACCTGGCTGGAGACCTGGCTTGCAACCTGGTTATGTGCTCTGGCTGGAAATCGAAACTTTGGGTTTGCAGGCCGGCATCTATCTGGCCAGGTTTCCAATTTCTTACTCTCTCTTCTCCTTTCAGTACCCCCATTATGCAAATGTTGATACACTTGAATAGTCCCAGAGTTTCCTTACACCATCCTCATTACTTTGGGTTCATTTTTCTTTTTGCTCTTCTGATTGGGTGTCTTTTGCTTCTTTCTATTCAAATCACTAATTTGATTTTCAGCTTCTTCTACTCTGATTCCATGTAAATTATTCTTCATTTCAGTTAGTGTATCCTTTATGACTGGTCCTTTTTTATGCTGTTGAGGTTCTTACTTAGCTCATTAAGCATCCTTATAACCAGTGTTTTGAACTCTGCATGTAATAGACTGCTTATTGCCATTTTGTTTAGTTCTTTCTCTGGAGTTTTGTTCTGTCCTTTTATTTGGGCCATGTTTCCTTGTCTCCTGATTTTGGCAGCTTCTCTGTGCTTGTTCCTATGTGTATTAGGTAGAGCTGTCAGGTCTCCCAAGCTTGGTAGAGTAGCTTTATGTAGTAGGTATTCCATAGGGTCCAGTGGCACAGGCTCTCTAATTACCCAATTGGGCATGCCATGAGCATCTCTAATGTGGGCTGTGTATACTCTCCTGTTGTGGTTGAGCCTTGATTGCTGTTGGTAGGTCAATGGGAGGGATTTACCGCCCCAGGCTGATCAGCTGCAAGGACTGCTGTGACCACTGACCACTGACCACTGTGGAGGATCAGCTGTGCAGGGGTCCACCCCACAGGGCAGGACTTACTTCAACAGGGCTCACCAGAATCTGTACCTGGAGTGTGTCAGTTGTGGAGGTGCTTTGGTGGTGGTGGTGCTTTGATGTGGTCTGAAGCTGTCTACTGCTTGGGCTGGCTTTACGGCCTTTGGGGAGGTACAGGCCAAGGTCAGCTGCTGCCTGGGGCCACACAGTGTGAGCTACAAAGTTACCTACAGATGTATGAAACTTGTTCTGGGTTTGGAGATGCCCAGGCAAGACCAAGCTATAAACCAAGGCTAACTGCTGTTAGTGCCAGGCTTAGGGTCACTTAGGGAGAAATATGGGGTTTTGCTGAGGCCAGATGCTCTTTGTTTGAGGGATTTTATGATAGCCTGAAGCATGAGCAGTGACATGCCTGGCAGCCACCGGAAACCCTTGGGTGAGCCCAAATGCTGGGTGGGATAGGGCCTTAGGGAATCACCATGGTGGGGTGAAGTTGAGCCAAGTTGAAGGAATCTCAGATATGCAGGCTCCGTGGAGGTGGGTACTCAGAACTATGTGGCCTATGCCAGCACTTCTGTCTGGGTGAAGGCTGCCACTCTCCAGTTCTTGCCTTGATGTTGGACAGTTCAGTTCCTCCCAATATGTTTCTGGTGCCTTTTAAGCTTGCTGCCCCTGTCCTGGAGTTCAGAGGGAGTTAGTCCAAATTAGTCTATGTAATTGCCCTTTTAAGAGGAACTGCCTGATAGTCCAGAAACATCCTCTCCCTCAGCCTCAATCACTGCTGGTTTTTACAGCCAGAAGTGTTGTGGACTTCTCCTCCTGGCACTGGGCCTGGGACCCCTTCCTCCTCAGGAGGGAACTCCACAGCTGAGATGCCCCTCCTGATTTTTTTCCACCACACTTGTTTGTTGGACCAGCCCATTCTGTAAGACTTTCAACTTTAAGTAATTGATAGAGTAACCAAGCAGGAGATCAATGATAAAATCAAAGATTGAATAATACTACAAAGCAACTAGACCTAACAGACATCTTTAGAATACTAAAACCAACAACAACAGGATATATATTCTTTTCAAATGCATGGGGAACATACTCCAAAATAGACAATATGTTAGACAATAAAACCACAATAAATTAGAAAGATTATAAATAATGCTAATTATGTTTTCTGCTACATGGAACTAAATTAGAAAACAAAAACAAAAAAGAAAATTGGGGAAATCATAAATAGTGGAAATTCAATCACACACTCTAAAATGACCAATGGATCAAAAGAGAAATAAAAAATGAAATTAAGCCCTGGCTGATAGCGCAGTGGATAAGGAGCCAGCCTGCGAACCCAAAGGTCACTGGTTCGATTCCCAGCCAGGGCACATAACCAGGTTGCAAGCCAGGTCTCCAGCCAGGTCTGTAGCTGGAGGCAGGTGAAAGGCAACCATACATTGATGTTTCTCTCCCTCTCTGCCTCTCTGCCTCTTTCCCTTCTCCTCTCTCTCAGAATAATAAATAAAATCTTAAAAAAAAATGAAATTAGAAAATATATTGAGAGCATGAAAATGAAGACACAACATACCAAAACTTATGGGATGCAGCTAAAGCAATGCATAGAAGGACATTTATTGCTAATACCTATATTAAATGCCTATATGAAAAAAGAAGAAAGATCTCAAATCAATAACCTAAACTTATACCATAAGACCCTGAAAAGAGAGCAAACTAGACCTAAAGCAAACAGAAGGAAGAAAGTAATAAACACTAAACCAAAACTAATGAACCATGACATTTTAAAAAAATACAGAAAAATGAAAAACCAAAGGCTTTCTCTGTAAATATCAACTAAATCAACAAACCTTTAGGTTGATTATCCAAAAACAAAAGAAAGAATACAAAATTACTAGAGTCATAAATAAAAATGAGGACATTACTACTGGCTTTACAGAAATAAAAGGATTATAAAGGAATATTATGAATACTTGTATGCCAAAACATTAGATAACTTAGATAAAATGAATAAATTCCTAGAAAAGCATAAACTACCAAAACTGATGCTAGTCAAAAAAAAAAAAAAAATCAAAAGAAGTAAAAAGAATTAATTAGTAAACAAAAGCTACCGAGAAGGCAAGTCTAGGCCTAGGGGACATCCCTGGAGAATTCTACCAAACATGTAAAGGAAAATTAATACCACTTCTTCACAAACTTTTCCAAAATATAAGAAAAAATACTTCCTTGCTCATTCTATGAGTCCAGTATTATTCTTTTACAAAACCATACAAAGATATTGCAAAAGAAAACTGTAGACTAATGTATCATGTAAATATGGATGTAAAAATTGCCACAAAAAGACTAAAAACTGAATCCAAAAAAGTATAAAATGAATTACACACCATGACCAAGTGGGGATGCATTCCAGGAATGTAAGGTTGGTTTAACATCCAAAATTGCAAAGCACCATGTCAATAGAATAAAAAACAAATACCACATGATTATCTCAAAAGTTGCAGAAAAAGCATTTTTTTAAAACCCCAACATCCTTTCATGATAAAAACACGCAGCAAACTAGGAATAGAAAAGAACTTTCTCAACCTGACAAACATCATCTATGAAAAAAGCACAGCTGGCTGTGGCTGGGTAGCTCAGTTAGAGCACCTTCCCAATACATCAAGGTTACAGGCTCAATCCCTGGTCAGGGCACATATAAGAATCAACCAATGAATGCATAAATGAAACAACAAATTGATATATCTCTTTCTCTCCCTCCCTCCCATTCTCCATCTCTCCTTTTCAAATCAATAAGTACATTAAAAAAGAAAAAGAAAAATGCAGATCTAACATACTTAATTGTGAAAATTTGATGTTTTCCCCTTAAGATCAGGAACAAGACAAAGGTATTTACTGTTTCCACTTCTATTCAATATTATGCTAAATGTTCTAGCCATGGAAATTAGGCAAGAAAAAGAAATAAAAAGCATCCAACCTGAAAAAGACAGAAAGACAGAAATAAAACTATTTATTCATAAATAGCATGGTTTTATATAGAGAATCCTAATGACTTCACCTAAAAAAACTACTACAGCTAAATTGAATCTTGCTACCTTGTTGAACAAGGTAGCAGGGTACAATTTCAATTGTATTTCTATATACCTGTAATAAACAATCCAAAAATGAAATTAAGAAAGCAATTTCATGTAGAAGAGCATAAATAAGGATAAAATATTTAAGGATAAATTTAACAAGAGTGAAAGAATTGTACATTAAAACCCTAAAACTTTGCTTAAATAAGATCTAAAAATGGCCCTGGCTGGTGTGGCTCAGTGGATTGAGCACTGGCCTGTGAACTGAAAGGTCACTGGTTTAATTCCTATTCAGAGCACATGCCTGGGTTGCAGACCAGGTCCCTGGTTAGGGGCTTGCAAGAGGCAACCAACTGATATTTCTCTCTCACATTGATGTGTCTCTCCCTCACCTCCCTCCCTTTCTCTCTCTCTGAAAATAAACAAATAAAATGATTTTAAAAATCTAAATGTGAAAAACCATCTCACATTTATGAATTGGAAGATTTCATTTTAAAATGACAATAATCTCCAAACTGATCTACAGATTAAGTGCAATCTCTCAGAATTCTTGCAAATGTTTATAGCAGAGTTATTCATAATAACCTAAAGGTGAAAACAATCCAAATGTCTATCAGCTGATAGGTAAAAAAAATGTGGTATGAAATATTATTCGGCTATAGAAAAACAATAAAGTACTAATACATGACACAACATAGATAGACCTTGAAAACATCTTGTTAAGCAAAAGATGCCAGTCGCAAAACATCACATATGACATAATTCTATTTATATGAAAGTTCTAGAAAATGCAAATTCATAGATACAGGAAATAGATTAGTGGTTACATAGCATTAGGGGGAATGGGGGAATAAAGGGTGATAGCTAAAGGATATAAGCTTTATTTTTGAGGTGATGAAAATGTTCTCATACTTTTTTAAAAAAGGTTTTATTATTTCCAGAGAGAGGGGAAGGGAGAGAGGCAGAGAGGGAGAGAAACATCAATGTATGGTTGCCTTTCCCCTGCCTCCAGATATGGACCTGGCTGGAGACTTGGCTTGCAACCTGGTTCTGTGCCCTGGCTGGGAACTGAACCAGTAGCCTTTGGGTTCGCAGGCTGGCACCTTATCCAGTGAGCCACCAGCCAGGGCCGAAAATGTTCTCATATTGACTGTGGTTGCACATATCTGAATATACTAAAAAGCACTGAATTATACAATTTCAATGGGTAAATTGTATGGTATATAAACAATCACAAAAATAGTTGTTAAAAATGAAAAAGAAAATTAAAAAATAAAAAGGGACCATATATTCAAATCCTCCAAATATTTACAGAACAGTATTATGAACAACTTTATGCCAACAAACTAAATAACATAGATAAAACTGTCAAATTCCTTGAAAGACAAAAATGATCAAAACTCCCTCAAAAACATAAATAGAAAACCTGAACAAAAGAGTGTTGTTTAACCACCAGTTCTCCAGAAGAAAATAAAGCCTCTGATTCATAAACATACCTAATTTCTGTGGTGTAAACCATGGCCAATTTTAAGCTATCAACATGACATCACTGAATGAAGGCATGTTAAGGGGTGGGTATCAGCTCTTATTAGCTAGTACAAGCCAGCTCTAGCATGCAACTGCTTATATCTATAAAAGAAAATTAGTAACCTTGGCTGGTGGCTCAGTGGATAGGTGCTGGCCAGTGAACTCAAAGGTCGCTGGTTCAATTCCCAGCCAGGGCACATAACCAGGTTGCAAGCCAGGTCTCTAGCCAGCCCCATAGCTGGAGGCAGATGAAAGGCAACCATACATTGATGTTTCTCTCCCTCTCTGCCTCTCTCCCTTCCCCTCTCTCTGAAAATAATAAATAAAATCTTCAAAAAAAAAAGAAAAAAAATTAGTTTATTATTAAGTTTTCCAAGAAAACTCCAGGTCCAGATGTCTTCACTAGTGAATTCCATTAAACATTTAAGGATGACATAGTACCAATTTTTACCAAACTCTTTCAAAAAGTAGAGGAAGAGGTCTCCTCTATATATAATGAGGCCAGAATTACCATGACACTAAAACAAAAACATTACAAGAACACTAAGGTCAATAAACCTCCTAAACATACATTTTTCTAAATTTGGGGTATTGAATCCAGCCATACACACACACACACACACACACACACACACACACACACACACAAGAAGTACAATAAATACATCATGACCAAGTGAGGTTTATCCCAGAAATTCAAAGTTGGTTGAGGATTCAAAAGTCAGTTTAATCCAACAAATTAACATAATAGAGAAGAAAAATTATGACCATCTGAATACACACACAAATGTTTTATAAAAGATAATAATACCCATTTATGGTTAAAAATCCCATAGGAAACTATAAGTAAAAGAGAAATTCCTCAGTTTGAAATAAGGCATCTATGAAAAACTACAGCTGACATCATACTTATAATAGTGAAAGGCTGAATGCTTTCTTCCTGTAATGATGCAAAGATGTCTGTTCTCACCATTGCTATTCAACAATGCACTGGAAATCCTAGTTAGGCAAGGAAAAAAGGACTGTAAATGAGAAAAGAAGTAAAACTGTCTTTATTTGTAGGAATATCATAACTGTGTATGCATAATGCCCTAAGAATCTATAAAAAGGGTTGCTGCCCTGGGAGGTGGAGGACCACGCTGAATAGGCCCCAGTCCCGGCTGTACATTTCAGCATCAAAAACAAGAAAAAAAATGAAGAATGGCTGTGGAAGAACTTTAATCCATAATAAAGAGATGTCAAATCCTAGAAGAGCAAGACCTTAAAGAAGAAGAGTTTGGCCTATTTCAGTTAGCAGGCCAAGGATGCATAGATGAAGGACACATAGACCAGCTATTAGAAATTATTCAAGCCCTGGCTGGCTGGTGGTTCAGTGGATAGGCAACAGCCCGTGAACCCAAAGGTCACTGGTGAGATTTCCAGCCAGGACACATAACCAGGTTGCAAGCCAGGTCTCCAGCCAGCCCCGTAACCGGAGTCAAGTGAAAGGCAACCATATATTGATATTTCTTTCCCCCTCTGCCTCTCTCCCTTCCCCTCTCTCTAAAGGTAATAAATAAAACCTTAAAAAAAAGAAATTATTCAAAATGAAAAGAATAAGATCATCATCAAGAATATGGTCTGGAATCTTGTTGGTCCAGTTGTTCAATGCCTTTTATGGAATAATTACGAAGATGATAAAAGAAAATATTTTCTGATGTTTTGATCTATTGATAAAGTTATGTAATCCAAAAGAATTATTGTTGGGTTTGCTTTAACTGATTGAAGAACCCTCTGGAAAACAGATATCCCAAATTATTCTTCTTATACTTCAGCCATTACAAACAGTGATACAGAAACTTCACAGCAACAAGGCATATTCAGGCATTGTCTACCATTTGGAGTTAGCTATCTCTTCTTCCTGTTCCATATGCAAAAGAACAAGTACAAGCAGATGACTGTGGCCTTTGTCAGTGTTTCAAGGCCTTGATAGAGTTCACTAACCTTTTGTGGAAGAAGTCATTGAGGACAAAGAACATTCACTGGAAAATGAGAAGTTAAAGGATGAATTACTGAAATTTTGTTTCAAAAGCTTGAAATGCCCTCTGATGACAGCACAATTTCATGAACAATCTGAAGAAGCTGAAAATGATTCTTTAAGGTGTTTTGCATCTGAAATAATAGGTTTTTTAAATCAGCAATTGGATACCTTTCCCCCCAAATGATTTTTAATCATGGAAGGAAAAAGAGGACTTGGGATTATCTTGAATTTGAGGAAGAAGAAGACAAGTAATTAGCAGATTCTGTGGCTTCTCTGGCCTTCCCTGGCATATCTAGTACAGGGCATCAGCGTTGATCAGCTGCCAATGGTCTTAAGCCCATCATACCTTTTAAGATTTAATAAGGGGCATATTGGAAGTCTTTTTGCAAAGAACAGAAGAGTCTGTTTTGTCCAAAAGATTGGATCTGTTGGAGAATGGTTTGTTGAGAATAGAAGACAACAGTCTCCTTCACCAGTATTTAGAAATCAAGAGTTTTCTTACTGTACCTCAAAGCTTAGTCAAAGTAATGACACTCTGTGCTGTTGAGACATTGAGGAAAAAGGATTTAGCTATGCTTCATCCATATATTAACAAGTTGGATTCTCAAGGCAAATATATTTTAGGTGCTTATTGAATACAAGTACTCCCTCAGGTGTGGAGGCCTTTGTTATTCAAAGTATCAAAAATCAAATTGACATATCATTAAAGAGAATACATCACACCAAATGGTTTATAGGACCACAGCTCATTTCACTTCTAGATTTGGTACACTTTCTCCCAGAGAGAGCTGAAACAGATCTGCTGCAAAACTCAGATAGGATAATGGCTTCATTAAATTTATTGAGGTATTTGATTATCAAAGACAATGAAAATAACAATCAAATTGGATTATGGACAGAACTTGGAAAAATTTAAAATAATTTCTTAAAGCTACTCCATATGGGACTTATTATGTCAAAAGCACATTATGAAGCCAAGAAAATAACAAAGAAGTCCGGAAATCTAAAAACTTTTGTTCTGTAACTGTAGGTGGAGAAGAGATCCCTAATATGCCTCCTGAAATACAGCTCAAGGTCTTACATTCAGCACTTTACACATTTGATTTGACTGAAAATGTTCTGGCTTGAATAGAAGAGCTCATTGAAATAAAAACAAAGTCTACCTCTGAAAAAAATACTGGGCTAAAGTGAAAGCTCCATTTCCTAAATAAAAGTTACTAAAATGCTACATTTTCCATTATAATTTAATACCTTGACAAAAATTTTTCTGTAAAACACCAATATAAAAATAAATGTAGCTTTTCTCATCAGTTTCTATAATGACACATTATGGATGAGTAGTATTCTTTGGTTTTAAAAAGATAATGTCCTGATAAATAATGCCCATATATAGTAATTGCTACTGTTAAAATTCAATATAAATTAGCCCTGGCTGGTAGCACAGTGGCTAAGGTACTGGCCTGCAAACCCAAAGGTCGAAGGTTTGATTCCCCAGCCAGGGCACGTAACCAGGTTGCAAACCAGGTCTCCAGTTAGATCTGTGGCTGGAGTCAGGTGAAAGGCAACCATACATTGATGTCTCTCACCTCTGCCTCTCTCCCTTCCCCTCTTTCTAGAAATAATGAAATTTTTTAAAATCTTTAAAAAAATTCAATACAAATTAATAATTTTGTATTATAATTTAATAAAATGTAGTTGAATTGCCTTTATTCATTCATAGTTTAATGAGTTTATAAAATACTGATTTTTTGGTTCCAGTTAGATGCTATGTTACATTTTAGAATTCCTTATGTTAAATTGGATATCACACCATTTTTTTCCTGAACATTGTTAAAGGAATTAGTCAATAAAACTTCTGAAAATAAAATTACTTTTAATTATAAAAAAAGGAATCTATAAAAAGGTATTACAACTATTATGTGAATTTAGCATGGTTTCAGGATAAAAGGTCAATATACAAAATCAAGTATATCTCTTATATACTAGCAATAATTAGAAAATGAAAAAAATTAAATACCATACACAATGGCATCAAAAAGCATGATGTAATTTGGGATAAATTTTATGCAATGCATGAAGATTTTGATATATTGCTAAGAGTAATTATGGAAGACCTAAAAATGACAAAGTATACCATGTTCATATATTAGAAAACTCAATATTTTCAAAGTGACAATTCTCCCTAGATTGATCTGTATAGTCAGTGTAATTTCAAGTAAGACCCCAGATGACTTTTTGTATGAAAACTGACTACTTAAATGTAAAATTTGTAAGGAAATCCATAGGATCTGTAGAAGTGAAAGCAATGTTGAAAAAGAGCAATATTAGAGAACCTGTAATACTTAACTTTGAGCCTTCTATAAAGTTGTGATAATCAAGACAGTGTAGTATTTGCAAAAGGACATGAGAAGAAATGAAATATGTGTGTGTCTGCCTTTCTTGCTGCCCTACTTTCATATTGCATCCCCTGTGCCCCATAAGCACAAAATCCCAGTGGATCCTTGATACATGGGGAGTTCAGCAAGACACAAGACAAGTAAATGGTAAGCATATAACTTCTATCAATATGACTGGACAGCCAGAGAGGCCACCGTTTTTGTTCACTTCAGAACTGACTTACTTCCAACACAGAATCTTATTTTTAAAAAGATAAATGACCAAGGATCCCAATTATATTCTTTCTTAACAAGTGTTACTTCTCCATATCTGCCATATCTGCCAACCACTTATGTTAAAAATGATGACAAAGAAGGAAAAGGAAAGATAGAACAATCACAGTTCCTTTTCTTTTCAGTCCTGTAGAATGTGCACATATCAAGAAGTGAAATAAAAGTGAGTTAATTTCATGAAGCACTTCTACTGCTCTGGTAAGAAGTAAATATGCATGTACGAGCCACAAAAATATGAATTGTTAAATTTTGGTGATTTTGCATGAGGCAAATACTTACACTTGCATTTCAAATTGGCATTGTACATATAGATTATTTAATTTGTGTTAATAACATAAAATCTTAATTTTTCTTTACTTAGAACACCATTATATAATAAATGAAAAGCCCCAGGACAAGATAAACATCAATGGCCATAAATTGCATTGATAGCATGTAGCCTTGATATGATGTGAAGAAATGGCACTTATCTCTGTGATCTTCCTCCCAAAATCCATAACCCTAGTTTAACCTAGAGAAAAACACCAGCCAAATCCCAATACATGAGCATACTTTTAAAAATGCCTGACTAGTATACTCAGAATTGTAAAGGTAATCAAAATCACAGAAAGTGTGAAACACTGTTACAGCCAAGAGGAGCCTAAGGAGATGTGACAACTAAAAGTAACAGGGTATTCTGAATGGGATTCAGAAAAAGAACAAAAGAGCATTATGTAAAAACAGAGGACATTTGAATAAAGTATAAACTTTAGTTAATGACACTATATCCACATGGATTCAGTAATTATAATAAATGCAAACCACTACTGGGTGTGGAGTATATAGGAATTTCTTTATTATATCTTCTCAATTTCTCTGTAAGTCTAAAACTGTTCTTAAAAATAAAGTCTACCATGGACATGAACAACAGGTGGGATTGACTTTGGGGGGAATGGGTGGGTGGGGAGGGGGACAGAAGGGAGCAAAAAGGGGATGGATATAATACAACAACAATAAAAATTTTAAAATAAATAAAGTCTATTAAAAAAAAAAAGAAAAGTCAAGAGACCATAGGAGAAAGAAAAAGTTTATAACTGTACTTTAGTACCTTTTAAAAATATTTTATTTATGTACTTATTTATTTTTAGAGAGAGGGGAAGAGAGGGAGAAAAAGAGGGAAAGAAACATCAACGTATGGTTGCCTCTCATGTGTCCCCAACTGGAGGCCTGGCTGACAACCCAGGCATGTGCCTTGACTGGGAATCCAACCAGAGACCCTTTGGTTTGCAGGTCGGCAGTCAATCCACTGAGCCATACCAGCCAGGGTTTTTGGTACCTTTTTTAAAAAACATATTTTTAAGATTTTACTTTTTATATTTAGAGACAGGGAAAGGGAGAGGCAGACAGGGAGAGAAACATCAATCAATGTATGGTTGCCTTTCACCTGCCTCCAGCTTCGGGGCTGGCTGGAGACCTGGATTGCAACCCGGTTATATGCCCTGGCTGGGAATCTCACCAGTGACCTTTGGGTTCTCAGGCCGGTTAAAAACAGTTTTTACATTCCCACCCAAGGATATGTTCACTGATTTTTAGAGAGAGGGACGGAGAGAGGAAGAGAGAGGAGAAAAAGAGAGAGAGAGAGAAACATACATCAATGTGAGAGAGAAACATTGATCAGCTGCCTCCCAAGTGCACCCTGACCAGGATAGAATATGCAGCCAGGGATCAAACCCGAAAACTTTTGGTGTGTGGAATGATGCTTCAACCAACTGAATCATCCAGCCAGGGATGCACTTTAGTACCTTTAATGGTATTTTTTTCTTGTTTTTTTTTTTTTTTTTTTTTTTTTAAGTATTCCACAATAAAGAGTTTAGTTGTTTATTCAGTTTTGGTTTTTGAATTAGGGACCTTGCATTGTCCTTTTACACTCAGACCATGCAAATTATGTCACTTATCTTCCTTGCCCCAACCTGTCACCCAGACCACCAACCAGGATCCAGGCCATTTTGAGAGTCTCTGAAAAGTCAAGAGTAAAGCTGTGTGTCACAGTCCAGCAGAAAAGGCCAGCATATGGTTAGTTCTGTACTCTGAGCTCTTCTGGATCCTGAGAAAGGCAGCAGCAGCCACAGAACGAAGAGGTCTTCACTCAGGCTGAATGGAGTTCCTAACAGAAGCCCCTCCTCACCACAAGAGGTAGGATGGAGTCATAGATAGCATCCTAGAGCTAGAAGGGGCCTCATTCGTTGTTCTAGTACAGCCAGCTTCTTCCACCTTTTAGAAGGAGGAGGATGCAAAACACAGAGAGGAATAGAAGGCTCCCAGGCCTCCAAAACCCTCCAGAATGTTAGTGACAGACCAAGTCCTGCCCAGCCCAGAGCCTGGTGCTGCCTCCCTTTGACCCAGACCGACCCTGTCTTCCCTGACCCAGAGTGTTTCCCAGCAGCCTGAGTTGCTACCCCACTTTTCCTGACTCTTGTTTCTCTGGGCATGTACAGGGTGTATGTATGTAGCCCCAGGTAGGATAAGGCCAGAAGCAGAAAAGAGAAGGCTCTAGTCACTGCATTTCCTACTTGACTGTTTATTTCCCTTAGTATGGTGGAGGGGGGAGCCTGAGAGCCACAGGCTGGACAAGGTCTGCTGCAGCCCACAACAGCAAGTCTTGAGACTTAAGTACTGCCATAAGTGGCATTAGGAAAGAATGCAGAGGTGGCAGCTGCACAGGGAACTTTCAGGCTGGAGAGGGCAGGACTCGACTCCAACCAAGTCAAATGGCCCTGCAAAGTGAAACCATACCTCCATGGAGTCTGTGTTGTAGAGGGACTCAAAGGGAGTGGGGTATGGTCTTGCTGCTGAAGTGCAGCCTCACTAGGGTCTAGGGTATCCTGAACCAGAAACTCACCCTGGACTTCCTGAGATTCCCTCAGAGAAAGGCCCCACCCCTGGAAACTGTTATCTTGGCAACAGCTGCCCCTGCATCCTGGCTGCCCTGCCTGCTTTCAGCTCCTGTTACATGAAAAAGCCTGTGCTGTCCACCATGGCTGCACATAAAGGTGTCTAGAGCCCACAGCCCAGGAACAGTTTTATGAGGTGATTAAAGTTTCAATCTTTCATGTCATGCTCCTGGGGTTTAAATCCCACCTCAGCTACTTACTATCATCTGTATTTCCATGGGAACAATCTGTAACCTCCCAGAATCTTGGTTATCTTACCTTTAAAACAAGGAACTCCTACCCTTTGCAACAACATGGATGGTACTGGAAAGTATTATGCTTAGTGAAATAAGCCAGTAAGTGAAAGACAAATACCATATGATCTCACCCATTACAGGACAATAATGAACAAAACAAACAAATAAGCAAAATAGAACCGGATACATGAATATAGTGAATAGACCTTCAGTGGGCAAGGGGGAGGGAAGAGGGAGGAGGAGGAGGGAAAGAAGGGATCAGTTTAGTCAAGGAACTAGTATAGAAGAACCATGGACATGGACAAGCGGGATTGACTTTGGTGGGGGGAGTAAAAAGGGGATGGATGTAATACAACAATAAAAATAAATTTTAAAAATGGAGTTCCTTAGACTTCAATCCTCACTAACAATAGTGAGTCCAGCAACATGTCATCACTGGACCTGACATCAGCAGTATCAAATAAAACCCATCAGAAGGATTATCTCACAGCTCCCACCCCAATCACACATAGACAAGTAGCTGATCACATATCTTTGTAACAAATGATTGTCACTCTGGCAGAACAACCTTCACCTATTCCTCTCAAGGGAACCCCAAATCAACTACTGGAAGGCAGAGACTTAGAGCCAGTACCAAGACACTGTCTTCCTCCTTTCCTGGTTCCAATTCCTCCTACTTCCCTCATCTGTCCCCCACCCTGAATGTTTACCAAGTTCTCACTAAGGGTTAATTTATATAGGTTTGGGAGCTTTCGGGTGCAACTACATCTTCTATCAGCAACACTAGAAAGCAATCCTATCTTGAGAAGTTACACAGAGAGGAAAGGAAGGGAACTGGAGCAGGGAATGCAATCCTGGTTGCCACATTCAACAGGGAAAATAATTTTTTTTTATTTGGAGTCAGAGCTCTTAGCTGAGATCTTGCCTAGATCTTTCCTCAGCTTGCTGGATTTATCATCCTAATTATTACTAATTATGTGCTTTAAATTAATATTTTGTAGCTCATGTCCTGAATAGCAGAACCTAGATTCAAAGAATAAGGGAGAATCTAATAAGACAACATTTAACCCAGAAAAATAGGAGTTTCTGTGCTTGGGTTAAAACTAACATGACTTACAGAAGTGCATTAACAGGGATTTATGAAACAGGTCTGCAGGTCTCAGTTGACTGCCATTTAAACTGAATTCAGCTGTCATCTGCTATGACCTTAGGATGTATCTATAGATGTTAGTGGCTATTCTAGAATGAAGGATGTGATAAGATCACTTCGTTCTATAATAGTCAGAATATTCAGTATTTTCAAAGACATTTACAAATTTAGGAGCATGTAGGATGGTGAATTGCTTTAAAAATATATATCATGTCAGGAAGAGGTGAAACAATTGGGGAGAGTTTTTGTAAGAACATAATTATTTAAGGATTAAATGAGATGGCATATTAAAGTTGGTTAGTGTCTGCACTGGCTGGTGTGGTTCAGTGGATTGGCACTGACCTGCAAACCCAAGAGACACTGGTTCAATTCCCAGTCAGGGCACATAACCAGGTTGCAAGCCAGGTCTCTAGCCAGGTCCCCAGCTAGAGACAGGTGAAAGACAACCATACATTGATGTTTCTCTCCCTTTCTTCTTCCCTTTCTTCTTCCCTCCCTGCCCTTCTCTCTAAAAAAATAATCAATACAATCTTTTAAAAAAATACATGGTTAGTATAATGCCAAGCATAAGTGCTCAATTAATGTTAATAAGAAAAGAGTGCTTTCTATGTGCTAGGTACTATTCCAGGCCCTTTACATATGGAGACCCATTTATTCCTATTACCAATTCTATGAGGTAGGTATTATTATGTCTCCAACTTTGCAAATGAGGAAATCGAGTCACAGAAAGGTCAAGTAGATTGTCTCACAGGTGAGAAGGGGAAAGAACCAGAACATTAACTCTGGCAGTGCCAGACTATTGAGGGTAAAAGGCACTTTTGTATTTTATACTTGTTTTGTAACACTTCCGAGGGCAGAACCAGGATCTACTGGGAGGAAGATTTTAGCTCAACAGCAATAAACCATGTCTGAACTTTCAACAGGGTATCTTTTAAGCTAATGAGTTCTTCATCACAGGATATAAGAAAAAAGTTATAGAAATGAAAAAAAAATGAATGAAATGGGGGCTCCTATTAGAAAGAAACCATACAAATTAAGATAAGCCTTGGTGAAAAAAATAAAGAAGGCATAGTGAAACTTGGTTTTTAAAAGTAACAGCTGCAGCCCTGGCTGGTGGCAAAGTGGATAAGGTGCCAGCTTGTGAACACAAAGGTCTCTGGTTCGATTCCCAGCTAGGGCAACTTAACCAGGTTGCATGCCAGGTCTCCAACCAGGTCTGTGGCTGGAGGCAGGTGAAAGGCAACCATACACTGATGTCCCTCTCCCTCTCTGCCTCTCTCCCTTCCCCTCTCTCTAAAACTAATAAATAAAATCTTAAATAGATAAGTAAATAAAGTAACAGCTATGGCCCTGACTGGTGTGGCTCAGTGGGATGGATGTCCTCCCACAAATTGAAAGGTCACTGGTTTGATTCCTGGTCAGGGCAATACCTGGGCTGAGGGGCAGTTCCCATCATTGGGGGCATGTGAGAGGTACCTCACATCTGGCACATGATGTTTCTCTCTTCTTTCTCCTCCCTTCCCCTCTCTCTAAAAATAAATAAATAAAATCTTTTAATAAAAGTAAAAGTTGTGGAAAAGATATAAAGATTAATATCTGTCTTTCAGGAATCTCAGCACAAAGTAAATTTAGATGTTCAATACAAAGTTACAAAATGGAAAATTTCACATATGAATTTCCGTTTGGAAAGTTACTGGATGCTCAGCCAGGATTTGGGAAAAGCAACCCCAGGATCCTCACAGATTGATTGCCACCTACCCTGAAAGTGTGAAATACAGACAGGAGAGGTCTAGTCTGCTCTCTGGAAGAAAGGCCATCTTCATGAGAAGGTAGCATCCAGGCTGATGTGAGTAGGTGAGATGGAGGAATGAATGTGAAGATCATAAAATACCATTAGATCCAAAAATATAGAAAATAATGACAATTGAGTTTGTTAGCATGATTTTAAGTCCACTACTCAGTATATGGTCAACAGAATTTCTGAGAAATAGAACCAGAAGCATGGAAACAAGGAAGACTGACAATGACCAGAGGGGAGGGGAGAGGGGGATAAGGGGAGAAAACGGAAGGGTGTAGTCAAGGAACATATATGAATGATCCATGGGACATGGACAACAGTGTGGGGCATGGGGCAGGAGAGAGCAATGTAGGAAAAATTGGGATAACTGTAAAAGAATAATAATTTTAAACAGGCAAAAAAAGAATTACTACATAGTTTAATATGAATGTCCTCTGTGTTGTATCTATCTTTTTGGATCAAGCAGTCCCATGGCCCAAGTACTTGCTTACTTAATGAATATAAACTTTCTCAAGCAGCAACACCAAAAGATGGCTGGTTAAGGATCTGAATCACAGTAAAATTCCTTGCTTCTATTATGAAATATGACTGAATAGTATATACTGTATAGTATACACACTATATAGTACATATATGAGGTCTGTCCTGAAAATAGCAAGCCAATGTTAATATAATTAAAACAGTATGTGGCTTGATACTTTCAGGACAAACCTGGTATGCAAACGCGCGCACACACATACACAGATTAATGCTACACTATCTACCAAAAATAATCCTATTTCAGCTAACTTTCCAGACTATCCTTAGACAAAGGTGTATTTTGATTTATGAAATTCAAAGTATTCAGTCTTTTTCGAGTTACATACTTCGCCAATCTAATTCTTTCTAGAGTTCTAGAAATTAATGATAACCAATTTAGACTGGAGCTTCCATTTGCGATATAGGTCTGGTGGCTGAAAAAAAATAAAATAAAATTCTTAAGTCATGAAAGAGTAAAAGCTCATCTCCTATGAAAGTGACAAGAGCTGCAAACCATGTTTACAGAGTCTACATGCATATGATGAAGTTATGGATGTGGATTTAAACTGGGAGATGTACCACATATGATATTGATTTTTTAGAGAAATCATCAAATTCTAATCCAGGAACTGGACTGTAGGGGAAATAATGGGCCTTAATGTCTGATGACGGAAGAATAAGGGAGGCGTGTTATCAGGGAAAGGTACTGAGAGGAATAGGTAATAACCCGCGAAAGTGGATGCTGACTGTCTCTGGTAACCAGGAAAAGGCAAGTATAAACAAAGAGAGGTGAGTGACGATGCCTGGTATGTTGAGGGTTAGGAAATACTGGCAGATTGCTGCAGCATGGCTGCGGGTCAAAGCGGTAACTGGGGATCTGAGCTGGCGGTGACGCGCGGCACTCACGTGACCAGAAGCCTATGTCTGCCCAAGTCCCTCTCGTCCTGGTCCTTTTGCCAGTCCAGACACCGTCTGCCTATTGCCCTTCGGTCGAGGGGAAAAGCAGCAGGAAGTAAGTCCCCTCGGTCCTGTGAAATCAGTGTGAGTGTTGTTGCTGCCCAGATACTCCTGGGATCGGGATGGCGGAGTCCAAGCCTTTCTCCATGCCAGTTTAGGCCTTTCCCTATGCCAGCCCTGCGATCGCACTTGGGCACAGAAAATGGTGGTTTCGGGGCTGGGTAGGGGGGGGGGGAGTGGGCCAACCCTGGGAGGGAGCCACAAACACTTAGAAATAGTTTCCAAGTAATCTTTCGCTTCCACGTCCTGCCTGAAAAGAAATGAGCAGTGCGGTGAGGGTGGGGGAACACGAAGGACAAAGCTGGAGATGAGGAAAGACGTGGGGTCGGGGGAGGCCTAGAGGGGACCAGAGTCGGCTAGCGCGGAGGCGGTGGCTGATGACCAAAAACAGGGCGTGAGTGTCACTCAGCCCTTCCTCCCTCCCCACTTGCCGCCCCCTACCCTGTCTGGAGTCTGTCTGCAGGTCTGCAGGTTACAGCGGGGCACCTTGAGGAGGAAACGCCTGGGAGCAAACAACCGGGAGAGGTCCAGGTCCGGGAAGGTGCGGGGTTGGGGACCTTGCGCAGGAGGAAACCGATGGGAGCCGAGTTGGCACCGCCACCGCCCCGCCCCGCCCCTGCCCAAGAGGCCCGGGGCAAGGCCTGCTGGGAAAATGGTGGGCTTTCTGGAGGGTGGGGGCGACTCGGGCGGGATACCCGGGGCTAGGGCCTCTCGGCCAGTGTAGGTGGGATCTGGGCCCCGAATCAGTAAAAGGTCGACTTTAGAACTCAAGGCCGGAGTTTTGGTCCAGGCATCAAGTATGCTGACTCCACTCTGTCTTTCTTGTCTATTCTGAACGACTGTGCTTACGAACACCATTCCCAGCATGGACAAATCCTGCCAAGCAAATGAAGAACAGCCACAGAGTCCACCCAAGTTGCAGGAGGAGCAGCCTCAAGCGGAGCAGGACCAGCCTCATGAGGAGCACTCGTCCGAAGAGCAGTATCCAGAAGAGCCGTCTTCGGAAGAGCAGTCCTCCGAGGAGGAGTTCTTCCCCGAGGAGCTCCTTCCCGAGCTCCTTCCCGAGATGCTGGTGTCGGAGGAGCGGCCCCCTGAGGAGCGCCTTTCTTGTCAGGACCTGTTCCAGGCTCACCCTCCCATGGAGCAACCTCCTTGCGGAGTGGGAAAACATAAGCTGGAAGAAGGAAGCTTTAAGGAAAGGCTGGCTCGCTCTCGCCCACAATTTAAAGGGGACATACACGGCAGAAATTTGAGCAACGAAGAGATGATAAAGGTAGCAGAGGAGATGGAAGAGATGAAAAGAGTACGAAACAAATTGATGATCATGCACTGGAAGGCAAGACGGAACCGTCCTTATCCTATTTAATGTGTCTGGCCTTCGATGCTGGTTTGCCTGATTTCAGTACTGCCACCTGACCTTTGTGTTTCCTCGAATTCCTCTCACCATCTTTTTAATTCTAACTTTTTGGGTGGCTTTACTTAAGGTGTGTTTCGCTTGTAACTGGTGTAAAATTGGGCTTCCTTCCCCATCCTCCTAATGTGCAAGACTCCCATTTTCAATCACGTGTCTCATTCATTTGCATGGGAAGATAGACGTTATATATTGTGAAATGAAAAATGCAATTTTTGAAAAGTATATGTAGTATCCCATTTTTGTAAAAAAATGTCTATTTATATATTAATATGCAAGAAAACCCTGAAGGTATATACTTCAAACATTTGAAGCAGTGGCTGTCTATGTGGTAAGATAATAGGTGATTTCTGGTTTTTCATTTTTGTTTTCTTAGAACTTCCCATTTTTTCAGGATGAACACATTTTACTTGTGTTGCAAAAAGCACCCCCCAATATAATTGGAAAAAATGTAAAGACAAAGTAGCACTTAATAAATACTTGTCAGAACTTTAAAAAAGTAAACCTCATGTTTCTTCAGAATCTCTTAGGCAGAAATATATATTTGTTTAAGGGTTAATCTTTTTCCATTTAGATAATAATACTTTACTTACAGGGCTGCTGTGGAACCAAATGAGGTAAAGATGCGGTGAGTTGTTTTTCCCCCCAACTGCAACATGCAGGACCCCAACTCCTAAAGGGTTCCTTCAAATCTAGGGGATGAGAACCAAAGGAGTGCTCACTTGCACTCACAAACAATTCCTGTGAGACTCCAGGTGAGGGCCACATTCTATTCTTATCCTGCTATTCTCTTCCCTTGAATACTGCCATGTCTGCTTGGCACACCTGCCTCTTCTCCTGGTCCTGCTTCTTCCATGGCACCAATCACAGGGCACTCTAGTTGCAAAGCCTCACTGATTGCTCCAGATTCCCTGTTGGGTCAAAGCTGAGCTGTGTCTTCTACAAATATTTGGTGAATGCCCTTTAAAGTTATATTAATAAGTGTAATAATAATTATATTTAGATAGATACCATGCCACTGCTACTTAAACTTCAATCTCTTAAAGAATTCTAAGCAAAATAGTCCTTCCTATATTTTTTTCCGAAAGCCTCCTTTGCCCTGGCTGCTGTGACTCAGTGGATTGAGTGCCAACCTGTGAACCAAAAGGTTGCTGGTTTGATTCCCAGTCAGGGCACATACCTGGGTTGTGTGCCAGGTCCAAAGATGGGGGCATGGGAGAGGTAACCACACATTGATGTTTCTCTCCCTTTTTTTCTCCCTCTGGATTCTAACATGTGTTCATTGGGACCTGGGATAGGACACAAATTTGTGATCCAGACATCATGCTGTGTACTTGGAATTGGAATGTCCCTCCCAAGTAATCTCCAAGGATTTTGGTTTTCATTGCCTAACATGTGCTTTATGGTGAGTTCTCTTCTGGCAGGCTTACCTAATCAATTCAGCTGACTTGCTCAACTTGTTTGTACTAAAGAGGAAGGTAAGGCTCAAGCAAAGAGTTTTCTCTTCTACCCCACCCACAACAATAGAAACACTTTGAAAGTCATTAAAGTACTGTATATATCCATATACATTTATATGTGTGTACGTATAGATATTATGGTTTCTCTGTTAAACTACCCTTACAAAACTTATGGTTTTGTTCTATGCATCCCATTAATTCTAATTTATTTCTTTATTTTTAAACATTTTATTTATTTTTACAGAGAGGAGAAGGGAGGGAGAAAGAGAGGGACAGAAATATTGATGTGTGAGAGAAACATTAATTTGTTGCCCCTCACACATGCCCAGTCTAGAGACTGGGCCCACAACCTAGGCATGTGCCCTGACCAGGAGTCAAACTAGTGACCCTTCACTTTGTGGGACTACATTCAACCAACTGAGCCAAGCTCATCAGGGTGATCCCATTAATGCTAGGAATATAGATGGTGGTTAATAATTCTTTTAAAGTATGACTTAGTCATGAACCCTAATTCTGTTTGATTGACCATGCAAACTTCAATGAGTGTGTTAACTTCTCTAAAAGATATGATTTGCAATTCCAAAAGATCACAGTTGGGAGTAGGGATTGTGTCCCCCAATTAAAAATTAAAGTTGAAAGCCCTGGCTGGTAGCACAGTGGTTAAGGCGCTGGCCTACGAACCCAAAGGTCGCAGGTTCGATTCCCCAGCCAGGGCACATAACCAGGTTGCAAACCAGGTCTCCAGTCAGGTCTGTGGCTGGAGGCAGGTGAAACGCAACATACGTTGATGTCTCTCTCCCTCTCTGCCTCTCTCCCTTCCCCTCTTTCTAAAAATAATTAAATAAAATATTTAAAAAAAATTAAAGTTGATTATATGTGTGTGTATATGTATGTGTATATATATATATGTGTGTGTGTGTGTATATATATATATATATATATATATTTACATTGTATTTTATTGATTATGCTGTTACAGTTGTCTCAATTTTCCCCCTTTGTCCCCTTCTAGCCAGCATCCCTACTCCCTTCCTCAGGCAATCCCCACCCCTTAGTTCATGTCCATGGATCATACAAGTAAGTCCTTTGGCTAGTCCATTTCATGTACTGTACTTGACAATGCCATGGCTATTCTGTGACTACCAATTTGTAGTTATTTTATTTTTTAAAGATTTTATTTATTTTTAGGGAGAAAGGGAGGGAAGGAGAAAAAGAGGGAGAGAAACATTGATATGTGAGAGATACATCTATTGGTTGCCTCTCACATGCCCCCAGCTGGAGACCTGGCCTGAAACCCAGACAATGTGCCCAGATTGGAAATCGAACCAGCAACCTTTTGATGTGTAGGCTGGCAATCATTCCACCAAGCCTCATCAGCCAGGGCCAATTTATACTTCTTAATCCCCTGACCTATTCAGCAATTCTCCATCTGGCAATCATCAAAATACTCTTCGAGTTCCTGATTTTACCTCTGTTCCTCTTGTTGCTTAGTTTGTTTTTAGATTCAATTGTTGATAGATATGTTTATTGCCATTTTATTGTTCATAGTTTTCATCTTCTTTTTCTTAAATAAGTCCCTTTAACATTTTGTGTAATAATGGCTTGACCATTAGCTTTAATGAGTTTAGGAAGCACTTTATCTGCCCTTCCATTCTAAACGATAGCTTTGCTGGATAGAGTAATCCTATCCACCTTGCTCATGATCCAGATGGGCCTTGGATATGCTCTGGCCCACTGAGTGGCTGTATGGTGACCTTGGCTGTATGGTGACGTTAGCTGTGTGTGTGCCTGGTACAGTGCTTGTGATGTCTGCATCCACCCAGGCCCAGAAGCACAGGACACCATAGATAGGTAAAGGGAGCTTGCAAAAACATGTGGCCCCTCAACTCAGAAGAAAAGAGTGTCACCACCTGTGAGAATACCCCTATGTGCTGCAAGTCCAGCCCATGACTTGGGGGCCAGGGCCATCAAGCTGTGAATTGGTGTGAAGATGCTTTTGATGGCATTGATGATGGAGGGTCAGCAGCATCCAGAGCCTGGTTCTCTAGGTCCCTCACCACCTCCATGCCCAGGCAGAAGGCTGGTGTCACATGGCCAAGAGGCAGCTTGCCTGGCCAACTCCACAGCAGGCAGCATTGAGAGTCCTGGACCCTGGAGAGAGACAGCCCTGTGCTAACCAGGATGCCCTGGTTCCAAGGAGATAGTACTTGAGAGTGGGGGCCCCTGTGGTGAGGCAGCAGAGAGGGATCAGGTTTTGGGTCCTTGCAAAATACCCAGAGGTTTCTCTCTCTCCAATTCAGAATCCCAAATTGAAACTCAATACTTTTACAAGTGAGAAGTAAGGTTATACAGATAAACAAGAAAGCAATCTTGTGTTCTAACTCAGATTTGTCTATATAACATTCTACCTTCTCCCCACTCTACCACACTGCCTCCTATTTTTATCAAAGCTCTCCAGGACTCAGGGAATAATTAATTTAGACTTGCTAAGTGTTATATATCCTTGTTGTTCTGTGCATTTGGATTTTCACATTATCTTTGTTCAGGTAGAAATGTCCAGTCAGCAGTTAGATATAAATGTCTAGAGTCTGGAAAAGAAATTAGCTTTGAAGCATGGATTGTGACTAATTGGCATATATTTATTAAAGTAAGTGAATGAATGAGGAATCCAATTGCATATCCTTTTGTCTTTTAATATAAATATGTACTTTTCAAGCTGAAATGGGATTCTATTTTTTCTTTTTTTTAGTTTTTAAAACATTTTATTGTTGTATTACATTCATCCCCCTTTCCCCCTGCTCTCCCCTTCCCCACGCTCCCACCACCCTCCACAGTCAATCCCACTTATTGTCCATGTCCATGGGTCATCCATGCTAGTTCCTTGACTAAATTGCTACCCTTCTTTGCCTCCTCCTCCTCCCCTCCACCCACTGAAAGTCTATTATTTGTAATCATGTATCTGGTTCTGTTTTGCTTGTTTGTTTAGTTCATGAGTGTCCTGTAATGGGTGAGATCATATGGTACTTTTGAAGTGGGATTCTATGGAGTGTACTTTCTTGAAATCTTCTCTTTACCAAGATAGTAAGTACCTGTTTTGAAGGGCATTTAGAAAACAGAGGTCAGTGCGCTATCTGGTGAGCAAAGAGAGAACTGCGAGTTGAACACAGCTAACAAAGGACAGAGGGAAAGAGCTAAAACTATTAGTGGGTGGGGGGAAAAGAATTATTATGGATGGAATGTCTCCACCCTGACCCAGAGGGGGCTGACACGGTATCAGCCTCTTCCTGGGTGGGGTGGGGTAGGGGGTGGGGGGTGGAAGTGGGGGTGTGTGGGGGCTTGAGGTGGCACCCTTAACAGATAGTTAAGTGGTTTTTCCTTGTCTCAGTTTAAGTGTGTGTATGTGTGTGTATATGTGTGTGTGTTTAAAACGGAATGGTCTTATTTTTCACTTTTTCTTTGATTGTGGTAGTTACATATTTCTACTAGAAAATATCAAATGCAGAAAAGTAGAAAAGAAGGGCTAAATTGCCTACAATTCCTTTACCTGGAGGGAAGAATTATTAATAGTAGCATGCAAGTCCTGGCTGGTAGCACAGTGGATAAGGTGCCGACCTGCGAACCCAATGGTTGCAGATTCGATTCCCCAGCCAGGGCACATAACCAGGTTGCAAACCAGGTCTCCAGTCAGGTCTGTGGCTGCAGGCAGGTGAAAAGCAACCATACATAGATGTTTCTCTCCCTCTCTGCCTCTCTCCCTTCCCCTCTTTCTAAAAATAATGAAATAAAATCTTTTAAAAAAATTTTAAAAAATATTAACATGCATGTGCTTATATTGAATGCACATATATATAGTAACGGATTGCAGAGCTTGGGACCCCTGAAAATAGGGGAACAACTACCACAATCCTTGATTAAAAAGAAGAGTGGATTGTACAGCATTTCAGATACATTGCGTCACAAAAGGCAAGGTAATAGCCATGCCTTCCTCAAGGGAAGAGGGTTGCTGCCCAGGGACAATTTATGATTGTGACTGTGGGAATGCAACAATGACTCAGCGGGTGGGGGGGAGCTCTTACAGCGCCTGCGTGAGAAGTAGGGGGCGGACACCACCCCCTCCCGCACGGACGCATTGCGTCATTGGGAACTCTTGCCCTGACTAAAGATGGCAGCCAAGGCGAGTAAAAGACTGCGGGGAAGGGGCAAAGATGGTGGACACTAACACACCGAAGGAAAGCCCAACTATGAGGTCAGGCAGGAAGTTCCAGACTGAGCATTTAAATTGGGGCTGCCTGAAAGTCAGAGAGAGTAATGAGATCTGAAGTGAGAGAGGAGGTGTGAAAACCAGAAGTCCAGTGAGTCGTTAGAGCTAGCGGTACGGTGGGGGACCTGTCCAGCCACCCAGATTTCAGTCTACCTGGAGAAGACCATGGCAGAGCTGGCAGAGCTGCGGGGACTTGCCAGCCATCCGAATTTGTGAAAGATGCTTGGAGCTGAACTATGACCAGGAATGCTGAGCTTCACACTTCTGCTTTTCTGAAAGACGGTACCTCTGACTGGTGTTTTCTGAAACTGGCCTGGTTTGGCTAAGGGAGGCAGCACCATGTGTTTTGGGGTAGTTTTAAACAGAGCGGGACCTAACAGCAGAAATCCGCCATTATTCTAAATCTGAATAATCTTTAAATAAATAGCCCCTTTCCTTTTCCACCAAACTTGAATTGGGAGTCACGATTCTTGGCAGTGGGCAATCAAGCCCCACAGCTGTTCCAGAACAGCATTGGCAGTGTTCTGTAACATATATATTTCCTTTTATATACTCTATCAATGTACTTTTTATAAAGTATACATGTATATTACTTTATATATTATACATTAAAATACTTTTATTCACATTTGTTTTATTCTTGTCTTTTTTTAAAAAAAAAGATAAGGACTTTAAAAAAAGATTTTACTTATTTATTTTTAGAGAGATGTGAAGGTACCTCGCTGGTGTCACTCAGTGGATTGAGTGCCAGCCTGCAAACTGAAAGGTCGCTGGATTGTGGGCAAGGTCCCCAGTTGGTGGCCTTCCAGCAGCAGCTGATGGATCTATCTCTTATTGTTGTTTCTCTCCCTTTTTTTCTCCCTCCCTTCCCCTCTGGTTAAAAATAAATGTATTTTTAAAAAAAGAGAGAGAAAGGAAGGGAGGAAGAAAGAGAGGGAGAGAAATGACAATGTGCAAGACGTACATTGATCAGTTGCCTCTCCTAGGGGACCAAATCCACAACCCAGGCCTGTGCCCTGACTGGGAATCAAACCAGTAACCTATTGCTTTATAGAACAACACCCAACCAACAGAGCCACACTGCGTCAGGGCTAGTCTGGTCTTTTTCTGTGCATATAACATTTATCCAAATGGATAGTATATCAACCACACCCCTTGATAGAGATAATCTTATGTTAGTCAAGCTGGCTAAAGTTGAATTAATTTATTAGAAGTTTAAACATAAGCTTTTATGTCAATAGTATACTTACATAAAACTGAAATTTAACTTTCTTTTTCTCTGTTAAAAGGACGTTTTCTGGACTATTGGTCTGTTCTTGATAAGAGATTGTGAAAGGTTTTTCTTTACATTTGCAATAACCTGCAAGGGTTATTTATAGATATAGAAAGCAAGTGTTTTGTGTCTTACCAAAATAAAGTAACCTGCAAGGCAGTAAATCTGCTACTCAGTAAGTCACTTCACCAAGGTGTAATGTCCAGGGTCTAGGTCTTGACATTCTTTCTGTGAATAACATTGAGAATGCCTCTCTGCTATGTTTGCTCTCAAGGAAGGAATTACAATGCATGTTAACTCTAGGGGCTTTTCTTGTGGGCAAGGCTGGCTATAATTTACTTCACTGAGAGAATACTTCCACCTATGCTCAATATGGCAGAAGAAAAGTCCTAGGGCATTTATTCAAGGAGTATATGGAAAGGAACATAGTATAGCATAAGAGGAGGCATGAGAAAAATGGGAGAGGCGATCAGTGAAGGTGGTCTCTTATGTACCATAAATTGCAATGAGATCAGATGTAGGCTATAAACCAAGTGATGGGTTCACAGCACTCTGAAAGAATCCCATTTTTCCTAGCTTAAGCTAAACTGTCTGGTTCTATCCAAAAGCAATGGTGCTGTGAAACCTCTGCTGTCATAGGGCTGGTTACTTAATGGCTCTCAGCACCTGTGGTTTATTTTTATGTTCCTGAAATGTTACTATGAGCAGTTCCTTTGAGAAGTACATTCCTTTACATTACCTATCCCTGTTCCTTTATAGTACCAGGTCTGGGAAAATCACTCATTCTAGGACAATGGCACAGCAAGAGCACAGAGTGGACAAGTATAAAGTATGTTTGGGTCACTCCGGTTTGGAGTCTTTTTGCCTGAAACAAGAAAAAATGGTTGATAATCCTTAGAATATTTGGCTCAGGCTGGATCCCATAGAACCCTGAATGTCAGAGGATTGTAAGAATATTCAGAGGATTGTGGGGTTGCCATCCAGAATCGGAATGGCAAGATGCAATCAGGAAATAAGGTCAATCGATTTGATCATTTACTTGTCCTTTGAATTTTTCTCTGATAACTCTAGTCCACACTGGACATTATTACCTCCAAATTCACATTGAGTGCCAGCCTGTGAACCCAAAGGTTGCTGGTTCAATTCCCAGCCAGGGCATACATAATCAGGTTGCAAGCCAGGTCTCCAGCCAGCTCTGTAGCTGGAGGCAGGTGAAAGGCAACCATACATTGATGTTTGTCTCCCTCTCTGCCTCTCTCCCTTCCCCTCTCTCTAAAAAAAATAAATAAAATCTTAAAAAAAAAACAAAACAAATTCCTATTGACCTATTGACCTGCTAATAATGCCTACCTCACGAACTAGTGAGAAGACACATGGGATAGCCCACTGGTCTATACCTGCATGCAGGGCACATGGCAGGCATAGTAATGATGAAGTTCTCAGAGGTCTTTAGAGGGTAAGTACTATTTTCCTGTGGTTGGCATTTGCATTTCTCCAACCTATCCACCCTTACCCTGATAGATACACGACTATAAGAAATCATGACTGCCATTTGTTGCATTGCCAATTTAGGTAAATGTTAAAAACCTTAACAGCAAAAACAATGTTTGATTCTGCTTGTAGCTTCTGTTAGAAAAATAAGCAGTAACTAATCCATGATCATGTATGGATGACGTTTGGGGGACTCAAGAACATAATACAGTTGTTCAGGTGAAATAAAAAACTCTGAATGGCTATAGAAATGCAAAGGTGAATTCACCTTGAAGCTAATGAAGCTTAAGCTTCATGGCCCCTTCATTTGTTTGGGTACCACTTAAAGCCTCTAGGAAGGGTTGTGATAGGCAAAGTTCTAGGGTGGTCCCCAATGACCTTTACACTTGTATGATTCCTTCCTCTTGACTATAGATGGAACTTGTAAATGTGATATCATTCCCCGTAATGCAATCAAGTTCCAGAATCATTGTGTTAATGAAAGGTTGATGATGATTCCCTGACTGGTGTGGCTCAGACAATTGGGTATCACCCTGCAAAACAAAACACTGGTTTGATTCCCAGCCAGGGCATGTGCCTGGGTTGCAAGTTTGGTCCTAGGTTGGGACATGAGCGAGAGGCAACTAATTAATGTTTCTCTTTTTTCCTCTCTCTCTCTCTAATAAATAAATAAATACTTATATATTTAAAAATGGCCGATGACTAAGTAGGCCTGACCTAATCAGATGAGCCCTTAAAAAGATGGCCTTTCCTGAAGTCAGGGAGGTTTGAAACATGAAGGGGATTCAATGTAATGGAGATTTCCTATTTCAGGTTTATAAGATAGAGGGGCCATGTGGCAAGGAATGTGGGTGACAGCTGAGCTAAGAATGGCCCCCTGCTGATGGACAGGACGAAAATAGGACCTCAATCTGACAACCGCAAGGAATTGAATTCTGCCACAACCATGTAAGCTTGGGAAAGAACTCTTAGCTCCAGATGAGAGTGTAGCTTAGCTGACACCTTGACTTCAGTCTTATGAGATGCTGAGCAGAGACTGAACTATGGAATCAAATAAATGAGTGTTATTTAAGCAGCTAAGTTTAGTATTTTGTTACATGGCAATATACAACTAATACAGGAGCTATACTACGTCTCATTTTTGTAAAGTTAGAAAAAAGCACAATGTAAGACTACTTTCTTTTTCTATTTTAACTTCTTTCATTGTTGGGGTCCAGCTAAGGGGAAGTTGACTTGGAATTGCATTTTGTTTGGTTTTAACTGGATAATTTATTCATGCTTCCTCAGTCCCTTCCATGTGTAATTAGGTATTACTAATAAGAGTTCACAGGTTAGAGAGTAGTTCTGAGAGTCAAACTGGGGGTTGTCTGCCTCTAATGCTAATGAGCCTAAGGCTGTACTCTGTTGCCTTTCATGTGCTCAGTGAACCATAAACAAATCTTATAGCTCAAATAAAAATGTGATAATTTGACATTGCCACTTACCAGCATTTGATACTACTTTCTACTTCATTATCTGATGTCAAGATACTTATTTAGACTTGGCTTCCATTGCTGCCCTATAAATACAATATGATTGATCAAAAATGGACTGTTGGGCTTTGTTATATCAACCATGTTCGTGGCTTTGTCCAGTCATATCCACACAGGTTCATATTAATCTCTTGGTGATTAGGCAGGAGACACTGACGTTGACGAAGATACCATAAAACTCAAATCTACTATAATGAGGACTGTGGGGCAGGAAAATAATGTTCCCTCTACTTTTCTAGGTTCTTGGTAAAGAGCCTTCCCCCCTATAATAAAAGACAGATCAATAAGAGAAGAACAAACAGAAGTTTAATAACATATATACCCCTGTATGCTCTGGAGACCCAGGAAAACTAAGTAACTCCCCAAAATGCCCCAGCCCACCACCTTTAATACCAGGTCCAGCTAGAAATAAGATACGATGTGGGGATGGGGAAGGCCAGGGAGAGGAGGTTACCAGGAAAACCACAGTAACCAAAGGTAAGATTCTTATGCAGACTTAAGTCCTTGCCTTCTCTCTTGATTAGTTTCTGGACTTTTAGTCATCCTTTTATTCACTCTTACAAATGTTTTCCCTTATGAATATGCGTGTCTTACAAAAGGGTAAAAACTTTTACTCAGTTTTTTATAAGAATCTACACAAGAAAAACCAAATCTTAAGCACATATAAGAAAGAAACTAAGCCCTGGGTGGTGTGGCTCAGTGGATAGAGCGCTGGCCTGTGAACTTAAGGGTTGCTGGTTTGATTCCCAGTCACGGCACGTACCCAGGTTGCTAACCAGTTCTGCAGCCAGGTCCCCAGCTGAAGGCAGATGAAACACAACCATACATTGATGTTTCCCTCCCTTGCTTCCTCCCTGCCTTTCCCTCTCTCTAAAAATAATGAATAAAATCTTTTGAAAATTGGCAATAATGAATTAAACATAGCTTACTGTCATTTTCTTTTATTTAAAAAAATTAAAAAATAGCCCTGGCTGGTAGCACAGTGGATAAGGTGCCGGCCTGCAAACCCAAAGGTCGCAGGTTCGATTCCCCAGGCAGGGCACATAACAAGATTGCAAACCAGGTCTCCAGTCAGGTGTGTGGCTGGAGGCAGGTGAAAAGCAACCATACATTGACATCTCTCTCCCTCTCTGCCTGTCTCTCTTCCCCTCTTTCTAAAAATAATGAAATAAAATCTTAAAAATAAAACTGAAATAAATAAATAAATAAATAAATAAATAAATAAATAAAAATAATGAATAGAACCTTTTTAAAAAAGAAAGAAACTAGACAGAAGTTGACAGCAGTTTACTTAAATTTAACAATACTAAAAATTTACCCATCACCGATAATGAGTTGAAAAGCAGAAACTTTCATCAGTAATAATAAATTGATTAACCATGCATAAGGATTGAATTATCTTTTCATTTTCTCTAGGAAAAATGATATTATAAAGATGTCATATGAAGAGGGAATCAAAGAATTTGTAGCCACAAATTGCAGGGGAAAACATCAGAGGAGTGCCAGGCAGTTAATCAAAATGTTATTTGTGTGAAAATTGGAATGTTTTGTGTATGTTAGCTGTTCAAATTTTGTAATTTGCTCTGATTTCTCATTATAAATAAATACTAACTTTTCTACTTAATTGCCTGCATTGCCCTTACCTTTTTTTAAATTTTTTTTATTCATTATTTTTAGAGAGGGGAAAGGAGGTAGAAAGAAAGGGAGAGAAACATCAATGTATGGTTGCCTTTTACTTTCCTCCAGCTCCAGAGCTGACTGAAGACCTGGCTTGCAACCTGGTTATGTGCCCTGGCTGGGAATCAAACCAGCAACCTTTGGGTTCGCAGGCTGACGCCTTATCCACTGTGCTACCAGCCAGGGCACCCTTACCTTTTTGAATATCCTTTTTTCTTAATGAGGGTTGCCTAAATGGTGTTTCAGGCCCCACAACCTAGATCTGTCCTTGAGAAAATAAATAGTAGGAAATTTTTGTTGCAGTTGGAAAGGGTTAATAGAGATGTGGATGTGGTAGAAAACTGGCAAATAGAGAAGTTGTGAAGGTTTTTATAATAATTTTGAAGACCGGAACGTTGGTACTGTGAGATTACATGACCTCAGAGTCTGACTTCATGGAAAGCTCTCTACCCCCAACACACACACACACAAACACACACACACAAACACACACACACACGACCCCAAGTGGCACCTCAACTTTTTTGTTTGTTTGTTTTGTTTGTCTTAAAGATTTATTTATTACTTTCAGAGAGAGGGGAAGGGAGAGAGGCAGAGAGGGAGAGAGACATCATTGTATGATTGCCTTTCACCTGCCTCCAGCTACAGACCTGGCTGGAGACCTGGCTGGAGACCTGGCTGGAGATCTGGCTTGCAACCTGGTTATGTGCCCTGGCTGGGAATCAAATCAGCGACCTTTGGGTTCGCAGGCTGGTGCCTTACCCACTGTGCCACCAGCCAGGGCTGGAAATTGCGGTTTTATTACTTATTTTATACATCAGAATCAAAGGGGAAGATGTTAAGAACGTTACATAAAATCTACTGTTTATAGATTAGGAAAGAAGAGAAAGAAAAGCAAGGAAGTGATGAGGGACTCAAATGTTGGAAAACTTTAATTTCAGGTAACAGCTAATAAACTTGGTAATAACATATGTAAAAAGCAGGGTTGAGATGACCTCTGCCCAGGACACAGAAAGAGTGCTGCAGCTTTGATCTCATTCACTTTTTCCCTCAATTTCAACCCCCTTACCTACACCTTTTCTCCTTATAAAAAGAGCTCATTTACAATAGAATGTAAGACAGTCTGTTAGGGTAAACTTTTTTTAAATATATTTTTTATTGTTGTTGTATTACATCCATCGCCTTTTTGCTCCCCTCCGTCCCCCTCCCCACCCACCCATTCCCCCCAAAGTCAATCCCACCTGTTGTCCATGTCCACCCATGGTTCCTTTATACTAGGTTCTTGTCTAAGCTGCTCCCCTTCCTTGCCTCTGCCTCCCCCCAACCCCTTTCCTCCTGACCACTGAAGGCCTATTCACTGTATTCACATATTTGGTTCTGTTTTGCTTGTTGTTAGTTTTGTTCATTATTGTCCCGTAATGGGTGAGATCATATGATATTTGTCCTTCGTTGACTGGCTTATTTCACTAAGCATAATACTCTCCAGTTCCATCCATGTTGTTGCAAAGGGTACAAGTTCCTTCTTTCTTTCTGCTATATAGAATTCCATTGTGTAAATGTACCAAAGTTTTTTGATCCAATCATCCACTGATGTGGTACCTCAACTTGCTCTGCATACTTCAAGCTTCCAAAACAGGGGCTGCCTAAAGGATCTACATTTGTATTATCGCTGAACAGGAAAAGAAGGTGGGTGGGTTATTTCCCCTCACCCCCCAGACCTACTTGAATCCATCTCCTGCTTCCCAAATGGCTGTGTTCTATTTTTTAATGACTAACAGGATGTAGGCTGATAGTAATAACAGTAGTGATAATAATAACCATAAGGAACAGAACTGATAAATATTAAAAATAACTAGTAATGAGGCTCACTTTGAGCCTCATTTCCAGAACCGTATTTCACTGCCTGGACAGGATGTCAAGAAAAATGACAGACCTTAGGGTTTTGGGATAAGGGAGGTGGAGGGAGACTGAAGGGAGCAGGAAAGAAAAAAATAGGGTCCTCTCTGATAATCTGAGAAAAGCAAAGATAAATTCCAGAGAGATGATACATTTTTTCGCACTTCTGGCTAAGACTGGAAAGATGAACAATAGCAAGTGGGGCAGGGGTGGGGCAGGGAGGGATCACCCGGCTCCTGCTGCTCCGCTGTTGGGTTAATTTAGGACCCAAGCTTACCGTTAACACAGCCTTGCTGGACAAAGGACTGATGTGAATTAAAGTCACTGTATAGCCTGAGCCCTTTCCCACCTGAGCATCATCTTATTCCCTTGGAAGCAGGAGAGCATGCTTCTGGACAAGGAGAACAGGCTGGC
Organism: Noctilio leporinus; assembly: GCA_004026585.1. Lineage (NCBI taxonomy): Eukaryota > Metazoa > Chordata > Mammalia > Chiroptera > Noctilionidae > Noctilio > Noctilio leporinus. The sequence continues at coordinate 52,581 of PVIW01004464.1, forward strand.
CTCTGGCTCAGAGACAGAGGTTTCCCTGCATATGGATGTGAAGGTGGGAGCCACCTGCAAAGTACCAGAAAAGAAAAGAGAGGTGGTGAGCGGACCTGCAGCACAGCCACGACCTCTATCCATCTTGAGTCACAAAATGGTGAGCAATAGGGAATGCTGGGTCTAGCTTGCGCTCCAGCTTCCCATTGCGGAGGTTGTGGGTGTGCCTAAGAGAGGAAGATGGAGGAAGAGGTAAGCACATGGTATCCTGGTAAATGGGTGCAAGAGTGGCCGTGTCTACAGCCCCTAAGGGTAGGGGTGGGGCAGACTTAGACACCAATCTTCCTCAGAACAGCTTTACCCCCCACTCTCACTTGCCCTGCCTTTTGTGCGTGCACGTGGATTTTCCATAATCTGGCCCCATGTTGTGTGAGTGTACAAGGTGAGTGCGATCAATTGGCAAAACTTTAGTAAAATAAACAATATACCACAAAAGTGTTATATTTTGAAATTTATTCTGATATGTAAATACATAAACATAGTCATTTTTTAAATTGTTCAAAAATGTTCACTGGCTGCAATAATAGACTCAATTTGACTTCGGAATCTTGAGCACGCTTTCATTAAGTTTTCTTTATCCATGGACATCATCATGTTTTCAATCTTAGCTTTAACAGCCTCTTTATTGGAATGAGGTTGTTTATTAACTTCTCTTTCACAAAAGCTCCATAAATAATAGTCTAAAGGATTTGCATCTGGTGAACTAGGTGGCCAAATTTCCTCTGACCAGATTTCAGGAACATTGACACTTAGAAATTCTTGCACCTTTTTGGCATTATGTGCTGGTGCACCATCTTGTTGGTAGAGAAAATGACCTCCACTTGTGACTTGCTTCATCCACAGTACAACTACTTCTCTCAAAACGTCAAGGTAAACATCCTGGATCTTCATTAATAAGCTCCTGGATTCTGTGTATAATACCTGGACTTATGCAATCCTTGCGTACCTTATGCATTTTCCTTGTTGGTGTGGCGACATTGGGATCAGCATCATACTCCTTCTTCATGTTGTAAACTGTATGTAAAGGGATGTCATTGAAATCTGCAGTTTCCTTAGCAGCTTCCTTAGCAGTTCACTCTGCATGCAGTCCAGAAATTATGGTTGCTCTAACATTGTATTCCTTCGACATGATCGTTGCTGTCAGAATTTAATACTTTATATCTGAAACGATGTTAAATCATAACCTTAGAAATGTAGTTTTTCAAAATTAGTAAGAAGCATATGAAATAAGGAGATGCAATGTTATTGCCAATTTATCACGTGCACCCTGTAAATTCCCTGCACTCCAGATTTGCTGTGTGTAGTGTGCATTCCAAACTCTTGCTCCGACTTGAGCGTCCATCCATTCCCACACTCTCTGCTGTGTTTATTTGTTAACCACCCCTCCTGCTACCATGTGTGTGCATTCCCCAAATTATCATCCCATAGCTTGCATTTTGCATTCCCCACACTCGTCCTGCCCTGTGTTTGTGTGAACATTTGCTAGCTGTCCCCTACTGTAATGAGCATTATCTACACTCGCCCTGTGATGTGTGCATGCTCTAACTTCAGTTCTGCCTTGTGTGTATGTTCCCTACACTCTTGCCTTATCATGTGCTTGTGTGTGCATTCCCTACACTCTCATCCTGGTGCATGTGCATTCCCCAACTTTAGTTCTGCTGTATGCATTCTTTACACTCATGCTGTGCAGCATGCATGTGTTTGCATTCCCCACATTTTCACCTGCTATGTGTGTACATGCCCTACACTCTTGTCCTGCTTTATGTATATTACCCATGCTCTTACCCTTCCCCATGAATGCATTGCCCATGTTTGTTTCCTGCCTCGTGCATACACGCATGTGCACTCCAAACACATCTGCCCTCCTGTGAGGGTGCATTCCCCACATTCTCTCCCTGCCATGTGTGTGCATTTCCCTAACCTCTCACCCTGCTGTGTGTATTCCCCACACTCTAGCCCTATTTTGAGTGTGCGTTCCCTACACCCATGCCTTGCTGCGAGCATGTGTATTCTGCACATGCTCACCCTGTTGTATATGTTTATTACTCACATTATTAGCCAGCTGTGTGTGTGCATTTTCCACATTCTTGCCTGCTGTCAAGTTGTTTGTGCATCCCCACACTCTTATTGCCATGTGTATGCGTGTATATTTCTTACACTCTTGCCATGGAGTATGCATGTATTCCTCATACTCTCATCTTATTGTGTGCTTGTGTATTCCCACACACTCTGCTGTAAGTTGTGTGCACTCCCTGACACTATCAACCTGCACAATTCATGCTCATTCATGCACAATACCCACACTCTTGCCCTGCTTGTGTGATTGTGCATTCCTCACATTCTCACCCTGCCATGCATGTGCATTCTCTATACTCTTGCTCTGCTGTTTGTGTGCATTCCCCTTACTCTCATCCTTCACGTGGTGTGTGCATTTTCTACATTCTGGGCCTGCATCTGTGTATTCTCTACACTCTCATGCTGCCATGTATGTGCATTACCTACACTCTTGCCTAACTGTGCGTGCGTTCCTCACACTCTTGCCCTCCTCTGTGCAAGTTGTGTGTATATTACCCAGTTTTGCCCTGCTCTGTGCCTATGTGTACCTTTCCATGCTGTTGACCTGCTGGGCCCATTTGTGCACATTCTGTACTCTCACCCTTATGTGTGCATGTGTGCATTTCATTTCCACTCACTCTGCTGTGTGCATATTTTTTCATAAAGATTTTATTTTATTATTTTTAGAGCAAGGAGAAGGGAGAGAGGCAGAGAGAGAGGAGAGAGAGACATCAATGTATGGCTGCCTTTTTCACCTGCATCCAGCTATGGACCTGGCTGGAGACCTGGCTTGCAACCTGTTTATGTGCCTTGACTGGGAATTGAACCAGTGACCTTTGGGTTCGCAGGCTAGCACCTTATCCACTGTGCTATCAGCCAGGGCCATATTTCTCATATACTCACCCTTCCATATACACTTGTACGTACCCCACACACCCTTCCTATAGTGTGCATGTGTATGCATTTTCAACACTCATACCTTTTTGTGTGAGTTCCCCAAACTCTTGCCCTGCATTTTATGTGTATCCCCCACACTTACCATGACATATGTATGTGTATTCCCCATACACTTGCCATGCTGTTTGTTAATTCCAGATTCATTCGCCCTGCCACAAGTGTGCATTCCCTAAACTCTTGCCCTGCCATAAGTGTGAATTTCCTATACTCTCACCTTGTGTATTACCCATACTCCCACCAAGCTGTCTGTACCCATTTCCCATATTCTTGCTCTGCTGTATGCAAGTTGTGTGTGCATTCCTCACACAATTATCCTGCCTCATTCATTCCCCACATTTTCTTCCTTCTGTGTGTTTATGTGCCTTCCCCACGCTCTCACCCTGCTGTGTGCATTTCCTACACTTTTTCCCTGCCATGTGCTTATTCCTGCCTCATGTTTATTCATTCCCTACACTCTCCTCCTGCTGGGTGTGCATTCCTTATATTCTCAATCTGCCATGGTTGTGCATTTTCTACTCCTGCCATGCTGTAAGTGTACATTCCCTACAGCTACCCTTCCCCATGTGTATTTGCTACTCTTGTCCTGCCATTTGTGTAAGTGTGTATGTGCATGAAACTCTCAAAAGAGTACTATGGATTCTTTTCTCCATTCCTCTCCTGTAGGGAAAAGATGGCCTTTTTCCACTGGAAAATTCCTGACACAGTAATACGCTAGAATATTAACAAAATATTTCTGTGTGTCAGAGTTCTGGATTTTTATTTTAATTTTTCCTCTTGGCTTGTGCCTTCTCATGTTTCCAAACATATGTTATCTGGGTAACAAATCCTATTATAAAGTTAAAAAATGAAAAAGTATACAATTACAAAGGATAGGTCAATGAGCTGATAAAATAATCATTCAGTTTTCTCCCATCATCACTAATTCGTGTCTGTCCCCCAATATATTTTCATCATACAACATACATGTTAACAAGTTTTAGAGGTAACTGTATTACACTCTAAACTTTGAGAGCCATCACTTAAGTTTGTCAGGTTAGGCTAATCCTGTGCTGGAGTAACAACCGCCAAACCTCAGTGGCTTAACACAGCAAAGATGTATTTCTAACATACAATAAATGCCCAACATGTGTTAGGAAGGTCAGGAGTGAGGGGGCCCTGCTTCCTATATAGTCTGTTGGGGATGCTGACTGACAGAGGTTCCATAACTGGAACATTGTTGGTCACTGTGGCAAGGGGAGGGTGTCCTAGAAATCTTTCACCCACTCTTCTAAAGTAACTAGCCTAGAGGTAACCTAAATCACTGCTGTGCCCAACTTATTGGCCCAAAGTAATCATGTGGTCTCACCTAACATCAAGGGTTTGGGGGTAGCTATGGGCCTAGGAAGTACAGCTTTCTGTGTGTTCAGAGAGTTTAAACTGTAAAGTGAACTTGGCTCTGTGGTGCAATGGATAGTGCATTGGATCTTTAAACTGTAAAGTGAGAAAAAGAAACTGTAAGAAAAATATGCATATAAATTCCAGGGAGAATGTCTTTCTAGAGTCCTAAAACAAAAAAAATTAAAAATTAAAAAGTGAGAAGTGTAATACAAGAAAATTAGGTTTCTATTGATGCAAAGCCCTTGAATGTACCCTTGGCTTTTTGCTTTCTCTGCAATACTAATTCTGGGGATTTTCATGCATCTAAACCAGGCTTAAGGTTATGGCAGCCTGTTGGTTGCTGATCAGGCTGGATTCAGGCTAGTGTGAGATGAGGATCCAAGGGCTCACTGTGGCAGTTTTACAGACAGGACAGACCCATCCCCTTGGTGCTCCAAGGATGTAGGACTTACCTCACCACACCCATCTCTACATTGTCTGGCTTCAGTTTCCTTCCTCCTGCCTGCAGCAGGCACCAGACTCTCCTAGGCTGATGGTGGGCTGTTCTGGACATACTTACCTGGAAGATGATGGATGGCCCTATCTGCAGTCAGAGTACTTTGCCTTCCTTCCTTCCTTCCTTATTTCTCTTGAGGGCACATTTTGCAGGAGAGGACATGAAGCCCCAAGGACTTCTAACTGGGAACATTGGTTGGGATTGTTAAGTAGGATAGACAGCAAATGAAGGCAGGGAGGAGAGATACATGTCTTACCCTCTAACTCAGCAGTCCTGAGCCTGGTCTGATATTGCCAGGTGTTTCAACATCACAGGAAATACCATGTTAACATGGGAGAAGGACAGTCCTTGAAATTCTATGTATCAGTCTCCGCTCTCAGAAAGCAAGCCTTTGAAACCATGCTTTCATCCCAAGGCCTAAAAGGTAAGAAAGGGTCCAGAGTGGCCAAAGGAAGCAGCTTATAAATCTTGGCTAATTGCCTACCTCTGGTCACTATCTGTTTTATGAGGTCCTAACACTTACAGAAAGAGCCCATAAATGATGACTTTGGGTAACTGCCCCCAGCTTTAATTAACTGCCTCCTATCATGTATCTGCTTTACAACAAGATGAACAAATGGGGTCTGGAGCAAGGTAAGGATTCGGGTTAACAGACCCCCACACATGCCTGTTTGTGTAGTCACATCCCCCCTACCCCCTGGCACCACCTTTACCTGTCAATCAGTATGTAACTTCTTCACCGCCATCTAGCCAACCATGTAACTCCTTCAGAACAGAGAGGACTTGCTCTCTTGGCTCTCTCTGGCCACCTAGCCTCAGGCCATCCTAGCTCTTGCTACCCTTGCTCTTGCTCTTCTTACCTGCTTCTACAAGGTCTGTTCTCTTCTATGAGAACACATCACCAATAAACCTTGCTGTTTGCATGCTAATGTGAAATTCTTTATTGCGTTGGCAAGAAGAACCGAGTTTCTGGGAGTTTTTCCCGTAACAGGATCATCTTTGAGCAGGAAGATATCTGACCTGGGCCTGACCAGGTAACTTGGGGCTGATGCAGAAAGGGCTGGCCCTTATTTCAGAGTCCAGTGAAACAGCCCACCACCCAAATGGGGATGGACTTCAGACAAGACGTCACCCATCACTCTCCGACCCACCTTGCTCAGGCTCCCAGATGGGCCTTGGATGTGCTCTGGCCCACTGGGTGGCTCTATGGTGATGTTAGCTGTGTGTGTGCCTGGTACAGTGTTTGTGATGTCTGCATCCACCCAGGCCCAGAAGCACAGGACACCATAGATAGGTAAAGGGAGCTTGCAAAAACATGTGGCCCTTCAACTCAGGAGAAAAGGGAGTCATCTCCTGTGTGAATACCCCTATATACTGCAAGTCCAGCCCATGACGTGGGGGCCAGGGCCATCAAACTGTGAATTGGTGTGAAGATGCTTTTGAAGGCATTGATGATGGAGAGGCAGCAGCATCCAGAGCCTGGTTCTCTGGGTCCCTCACCACCTCCCTGCCCAGGCAGAGAAGGCTGGTTTCTCTATCACATGGCCAAGAGGCAGCTTGCCTGGCCAACTCCACAGCAGGCAGCATTGAGAGTCCTGGACCCTGGAGAGAGACAGCCCTGTGCTAACCAGGATGCCCTGGTTCCAAGGAGATAGTACTTGAGAGTGGAGGCCCCTGTGGTGAGGCAGCAGAGAGGGATCAGGTTTAGGGTCCTTGCAAAATACCCAGATTCCTCTCTCTCCAATTCAGAATCCCAAATTGAAACTCAATACTTTTACAAGTGGGGAGTAAGATTATACAGATAAACAAGAAACCAAATCTTGGATTCTAACTCAGATTTGTCTATATAACATTCTACCTTCTCCCCACTCTACCACACTGCCTCCTATTTTTTTTCAAATATTTTATTTATTATTCTTTAGAGAGAGGGGAAGGGAGAGAGGAAGAGAGGGAGAAACATCAATGTATGGTTGCCTTTCACCTGCCTGCAGCTACGGACCTGGCTTGCAACCTGGTTATGTGCCCTGGCTGGGAATCGAACCAGCAACCTTTGGGTTTGCAGTCCAGTGCCTTATCCACTGTGCCATCAGCCAGGGCCCTGCCTCCTATTTTTATTGAAGCTCTCCAGGGCTTAGTGAATAATTAATTTAGACTTGCTAAGTATTAGCTCAACTAAGTTACCTTTATAATGAATTAGGAAAAAAAGAAACAAAGAGGAAGATGAGATGAGTTCTTTGGTTTTTATTTTTTAAATTCTCACCCAAGGGCTTTTCATTGCTTTTATTTTTTAATCATGTTTTTATCCATTATCACTTATCCCTCATTAACTTCTTCCACCTCTTACCTATTCCCCTTCTCCATGCAGTCACCTACCAGAGCTCTTAGCCTGGTCTATGCTTTTTCATTGCTTTAGAAAGGAGAAAAACATTGATGCAAGAGGGAAGCATTGAGGTGTTGCCTCCCATACACAACCATAGGTGCCCAGACCAGGGATGGCACCTACAAGCTAGGTATGTGCCTTGGCTGGTAATTAAAAAAGCAACCTTTGTTAATGGAATGATGTTGCAATTAACTGAAGCACACCAGCCAGGACAAGAGCTCTTCAGTTCTTAATGTTATCATTAAAGACCTTAAGGGTGTGTGGACCCCAGGTTGAGAACTACAGATCTTGGGAATGTATTTTTCAACTTTCCTTTTGGGAAGGGAGAGAATGATCATGTTTGAACATTTGTTCTGCCCCAGAAATTTGTCTTAGGCAAGAAAGGCCTTATATTTATTGGCTACCTTCTTTACTTTTTGGATGTTTTATGGGGTCATGAAGAGTTATTTCACAATATGCTTCTTATACCAATCCACATACATTCCCCTGAACAGAAAATGGGCTTATTTATGTTGAAAATGATATTGATGAAAATAGTGACAATTATAACAGCTCTTTATTATGGACCCACCATGTCAGCTGAGTGCTGAACCTCATGGGAAAAATATACATATACTTCATAACCACCCTTTAGTTTTATACAGAAAGCCATTTAGGTATCTAGATGGTTAGATGAAAGTACATCACTTGTGTAGTTTGAGAATCAAGAACCTTGCTAAACCAATAGACATTTGAGTACACTTATTATAATTGCTTTATTTTATCAATGGGATAGCCTTATTTAGGTCCTAATAAAGTACTTTAGGCCTCTCCTGAATGTTCCTGTGGTGTTTTTTAAAAAATAAACAATCAACAAGAAGAAATCAGCTAAAATAAAAAGAAACTACCTATAAACTTAACTGGAAAATACTGAATTACCAGTCATTGAGATGCTAACAGGTATATTGTGTTCATGTATTTTTCTCTCTCCCATTTCATGCAGAGATCTAGGAGAGGGAGGCTTGTGACAGGGCTGGAAGCAAAAGCTTCTGGAAGCCAGTGTCTTCTGCATTTTGAAAAGGATTATATTCCTTGATGAAATCAAGCCAGCTATCCCTGGATGGGAATGGAGGGCATCTGAGGGCATTAAGAGGTCACAGTTTGTGGGTCCTTCCAGTGGCAGAGACATGACTATTTCTCCATGTTAGGACCCAAGAGAGACTAGTGGGTAAGGGAAGCTGGGCAGCCAGTCTTGCCAACGTTTCCTCTAATCAGAGGACTGGATAGAGGTGGCAGGGACAAGGGGGACACGGATACTGGAAAAGAGCTTCTCATCCCTAATCAGTGTGGAGAGACATCTAATGATAGGGGAGACTTCCTCAGGATTTGGTGCCTGGAACACCATAGGACATTTGTACAGTTAATGGAGATGGGGACAGATAGATATCCCCAATAACAGATAGATATCCCACTAACATGCTATGGTTGGATTGATCACAGGGTCATATTTATATTCAAAGGCAATTTTAAAATGTGATATTTCTAACACCCATCTTCCTATTCAGGGTTTTAATAACAGAGGAAACAAACCTTTTGTAACTGTCCTCTGAATTGCAGGCCCCAGGTCCCACAGAGGACATAATTTTAATACATGGCAAAGTATGAAGTATGATTATTTCAGGAATATGTGTACTAAAAATCTCTCATTTGTCTCCCTGATGTACTTTTCCTCTGGGCTCTGTGTCTATATAAACTATGTCAGGTCTTCTATGCCCTCTGGCTTCCAGTTGGCCAAAGGTGAATACCCTACAGCAGATAAAAAGGAGGGATGAGTGAGGTTAGGTATTTATCCTCCCCACCCCCATCCTGGATTCTCTTTTTAATTTAAGGTCTCTGTGAACTGACTACATTCTTAACATCACAGCTGCTGTTGGCCCTTTCTGCACAGCTATCTACCATTCCATTAACACCCCCACCACTCCTACTTCCTCTCCTCACCCTGCTCCTTCCTCTCACCCCCACTTTCTCCTCCTATACTTTTCCTCCTCTTCACCTAGAGATAGTAATACCGTGTTACAGGCTGAACTGTGTTACCTCCAAATTCATATGTGCAAGTCCTAACCCTCAGTGCCTCAGAATGTAACTGTACTCAGAGATAGCCTGACTGAGGTAAGTAAGTTCAAATAAGGTCATCACAGTGGTCCCTAATCAAATTATTGGGTTCCTTATAAGAAAAGATTAGCATAGACAGGTATAGAGGAAAGGACCATGTGAAGTCCCAGAGAGAAGGTGGTCCTCTACAGGCCAAGGAGAAGGGTCTCAGAAGAAACCACACCTGCTGACACCTTAACATCATACTTCCAACCCCAGAACTAGGAGAAAATAAATTTCTGTTAAGCCACCCAGTCTGTGGTACTTGAATGGGGCGACCCTAGAAGACTAATGCACATCATGACCCTACTCTGCTGACATCTTGGGGAAAAAATTTATTATTAAACCCCTCATATCATCCATTTTGAGTCCCACCTATTTCCTGCTGGGATCCTGAACTGATCCAGTGGTATTATACGTGACTCTTATTTTCATATTTACGTTTTCCAAAATTTTTGCAGTAACCATGCTAAGTAGAAAATACTGTCATGAGGGAGGAGGTAGGGACATGGGCAAAAAAGATGACAGGACTTACGTACAAACTGCTAATTATATCAAAGTCAGTGATGTACAGTGACAGATGATTACTAAACTTATTATGGTGATTGTACACCTGAAACTAATGTTGTGTGCCAAGTGTAATTTAAAAATGAAAAAATATAAAACATGGTTATAAAACAAAAGTTGGTTTGACTGGGAAATTTCTATATAAGATAGATTCCTAAGTATAGGCATCCAATTCCACTCCTCTCCTCCACTGATCCCCTACTTTAGGATTCCCAGTGCTATGTTCAAGGAATTATAAAAACAAGGAACATCACATTAATGCTGAAACTAGGAAAGCTATTAAGTATGCTTGGCTCCAAATCTATTAAGTATTAAAAATTTTTAAACTGATTTGAGAGAAACAAACATTAATTTGCTCTTCCACTTACGTATTCATTGGCTGACTCTTGTATATGCCCTGACTGGGGATTGAACCTTCAACTTGGGTGTACTGGGATGACATTCTAAACAATTGGACTACCTGGCCAGGGCCTACAAGGATTTCTGATAGAGGCAATACTGAAGAGGGCTGCACATGCTTCCTCTGGTGGGAAAGAGCAAAGCATAAGAGTAAGGCACCATTATACCCACTAAATACCCCACTATACCAGCCCAATTCATTGGGGGGAAGGAGCAGAGAACAAAGACGTCTCTTCTAAGCAGCACTAGCAAGTGATTCCCTCGGTGAGAAGCCACACTAAGAGGGGACAGAAGGCAACTGACCTGACAGGGTGCACTCCTGGTTGCCACATCCAATAGAAACAAGAATTCATAAGGAGTCAGATATCCCTTTGCTACCACACTGAGGTCTTTTCTGAGCCTGCTGACCTATCAGCCTCAGTAGCATTAAAGACACTCTGCAAATTACTTGCTTTGAAATTTAGAAACAGATTTTATTAAGATCTGAAATACAGTTCCTAAAATATCGACTTCTCCAGAAAACCGTGGCTACACAATAATGCATTGCCTCTATCATGTTAGAACGTGCATTAGACTCAAATACAAAAACCATGAGACAAACCACCATCCTTCAACAATTGGAGCAAAGATAGAATGCCTAAGGAACAACATAGATGGACTTGCAGAGGATGGGCTGTTTTACTTCAAGCACCATTAAAAAAAGAGCACAAATGCATGGGTTTTTGGGTATATACATTAAGTTGAACCTTTGGCACTAGGAATCAGGGCATTTTATCACATAGCATTAACACATAATTAGAAAACTGTGTAGTGTCAAAGGGATAGAACCACCAGCATTCAAGCAATGTTGTCAACTATGCAAGAAAATGTTCTACTGAATGTTTCTTCTTTACCTAATTACTGCATACACTGGTAGCAACTTTGAAATGAGAATAGGAGCTTGCACTCCTTTTATTTTCTGTTTCAAACGAAACAGAAAAACTGAAAATAAGCCCTGTTAAACATTAATAATTTTAAGGAACATCAATTATACAAGAAAAAGACTAAGAACAAAAAGTGTTTTACAGATACCAGACATAATAGTTGAGTGGTCAGTAGACCCTCACAGGGCTTTGCGGTGGTACTCAGCAGAAGCCACTTTGTAATCACTGGCAGTAAACAGAGATGCAGCATTCTTTGCCAGGTATTTTAGAAAATCATGCAAATAGCCCAACAATAATGCAAGGCTCTTTTCATCAAGAGGCGTATATGCCAACATTGCTCCGATTCTTACAAATAATCTCAGTAGGTGTGGTGCACCGTAAACCTGGGACATCGGTGCATCAGGATGGGCCAAGAGGATTTCAGCATACTGGGGCCTCTCAAATTTGTAGAGCAGCTGAGTGCCCAACATCACGTTGAAGTATTCTTTTATTCCTGCAACAACTTCATTCACTGCATATTCCTTATTGTCGACATTCCCTTGAGACTTTTTGCAGCTCGCATACTCTTCTAGGATGGCATCTACATTTTTCTTAGCAGGGAGTTGAAACAGCTGCTTCTGCCTGGTAACTAAGTCCCAGTCCTCAACAAGCCATGGTTTTAGTTCTTCAGGAATCTTCACTTTAACTTCCATTCTGTTCTTAAACACCTCCTCGCTTTCAACAGTGGGGTCAGCCCGGGCTCTTTTCTTCCTAGGTGGCTGAGGGGCTTCACTGGTACTGCCACCATCTCCGTTTCCAGGTGTCTTCTGTTTATTCTTTCTGGTCTTCCTCACAGATCCTGAAGAGGGGTTCTCTGCAGAGCGACCCCCCCATCTACCTGGGAGGGCTGGTTCCACATTTTTCTGCTGTGGGCCAGCTGTCTTCTTTCCTGACGAGGCCCCTCTCATTTTACTTCTCTGCATATTGCTTCTAGTTGGTTTTTTGAAGTTGTCTTCTTCTGTTGATTGTTGTCCACGAGTTTGAGAGCCCTGCTTTCTGGAACTCATTCAACCCTGTTTTTATTTCAACCACTGTAACATACAAAGTATTTTACTTGGTTGTTTTCTATGGTGACCTTTAGCACACTATGCTTCATAAAGCACATGCTACTCTCTTGGAATTTGAATTTCAAATCCTGTTTTAGGACCATTTCTAAGTGATTTCCTACCTCTTCCCTCTCTCTTTTACTATCACCACCCACTATATAATCAGAATTGCCCATAAATTCTTTATCTGATACCACTCAAAAGCCAGGAACATCATTTTGGAGAAAAAATAAATGGGAAAAAAAACTACAAAAGGCAGTGGTGGAACTGAAATTCAAGATTTCCCAACAGAAAAAAAGACAACATGAAAGAATTAAGAAAGATGTAGTTAACTGGAGGCAAAATGAGTATTGGTAAAGGTTTTGTATAAGTCCGGGTAGGCCTGAACTAGGGTGATGAGAGAATCAAGAGAAACTGAATATAGAATTTGATAAATGAAGGAGAGGGAGGAGACAAAAATGGCCTTGCAATTTTAAGCCTGAGAAATTAATGAATTAATAGAAGCACTGATTTTTAATGGTTTGGAATCAGCAGTAAGAAAAAAGTAATTCATCCACTTGTTAATCTAAGTCATCATAAACTACTAGATATCTGCTTCTAGGGATTCAAATATTTAAAGCAATTATAAAACAAGAAGGATAGTAGTGGGATTGTACACTGTTGCGGCCACTGTTTTCCATAGTGTTTTCCAAGGTTCCTCAGTAAATTAAAAACAGAACTACCATATGACCTAGCAATTTCAGTTCTGGGTATTTATCTGAAGAAATCAGAAACAGTAATTCGAAAAATATAGGCACCATATATTCATGGCAGTGTTAGTTATAACAGCCAAGAAAGAGAAGCAAACTAGGTGTCCACTGATAGATAAATGGACAAATAAGATGTGGTACATATATACAATGGAGTTATTATTCAGTTATAAAAGGAGTGAAACCTTACCATTTGCAATAGCATGCATGGACAGACCTAGAGATTATTATGCTAGGTAAAATAAGTTAAAGACAAATACCATATGATTTCACTTATACGCAGAATCTAAAAAACAAGAATCAATGAACAAAACAGAAAGAAACTCATAGATGCAGAGAACAAACTGATGGTGTCACAGAAGAGGGAGGTGGGAGGAATGGGTAAAAAATGTGAATTGGATTCAGAAGTACAAATTGCCAGTTATAAGTGCAGCATAGAGAATATAGTCAATAACAATGTATGGTGTCAGATGGGAGATAGATGTATCATGATTTCATTGCAAGGTATGTAATATTTATTTTTTAATTATAGTGATTAAACATTTATATACCTTACAGTGTGATCAAAATAAGTAAAACAAGGTTAGTGTAATAATAGTTATAGACAGAATATTTTGGGAGCAAACAAGAAATGGTACATAACATCACTTTCAGCAATAGCTTGTTGAAGGAGGTGATAAACTCGTGAGGGAGAAATCAGTGAGGACTCCTGATTCTGACAATGGGTGATTATGTTAGCATTATCTCCAAATGAGACTGCATTGAGGAGAAAATGGATAAGAGGGAAGAATTTCAGTGCTTGGTCTAAATATTAAATATAAGGTATGCAGTTAAATATATGATTTTAAAGCTTAGGTGAGAGGCCAGAGCCAGAAATGGAGACCTGAGTGTAATCATTATATAGACAGTAGTGGAAATTACGAGGCATGAAATCATTCATGCAGAAAGAAAAACTGAATCATGGGATTCTCAAAGAAACTAGACATATATAAGAAACTAGATATATAAGGGGTGAGCAGAGAGACCATGAATAAAACAAAAGTGGTCAAAGTAAAAAAAAAAAAAAAAAAAAAAAAAAAGTGGTCAAAGTAGCAATAGGGGAATTAGGAGAATGTTGTTTTAGAAAAGAAGTTGAGTTTCAGTAAGGAAAAGAAAAATCTACAGTGTAAAATAAGGGGTGAGCAGAGAGGTCTAGTGAGATTAAGACGAAAAAAAACAGTGTTGTACAGTTCTTACGCTGTGACAGATGATTTAATTCCCCAGACTTACACAATCCTCTTCCTTCTTGCTCTTCCAAGAACTCCTAGGTTTTCCCAGATGAAATCTTACTGATTTTTCAAGATGGTCTGGAAAGATGAGGTGAGAGTTACACCTAGAAATGAAACCAGGCATCTACAATGAGGACAAACTTTGGTGAAATACAGGAAAAAGAAAAAAACAATCTAATTTATAAATATGCAGTTTACAATTGTGGCATTAGAGAAAAAAATGAGTTCTGCTGTTAGACATAGTATTTCAATCAGGCTTCACTATCTGAGTTGTGAGGCCTTAGGCAAGATATGGAAGCTCTTTAAGCCTCTTGTTTCTCATCTACAGAATGTGGCCAATTACCTGTCACCTTCACAGGTTCATTAATGTTAAAAGAATTTCAAAAATACGATGTGGCCGAACAGCTAGCATGTGACCTTGCAGGAATACCTGCACATGTGAACAAGAACAGAAAAGATGTTCACTGAAGTGATGTTTTTAATACTGGAGAACTGGAAACATCTAAATATTCTTCAACAGGGAAATTACAATTTACGTATGCACATTATGGAAAACATTCAAATGAATTAAGCAGAGATCCATGTACTGACATGGAGAGATATTCAATTATATACTATTAAATAGGCAGATTGCATAAGTTATGCAATATAATTCCAAAGAGAGACAGCACAGGGAAATACGCATCAGTCTCAGTTCTAATGTAGTGTGATCCAATTTCTGTATTTTAAATCGATGTGTACAAATACATAGAAAAGTATCTTGGTGGGAAAGTACCCCACTGTTAAGGTCAGGGTAATTTCTAGAAAACAATGGGGGATAGTGGACCAGGCTTAAACCAGTTTTCTCTGGTACAACTTTCACCCACAGAAAAAGCCCTTTGGCCAATCCATAGCCCTTACACAACATGGGCTGGTGTCAGGGAAGCCTTGAGAGGGAAGTACCACGTAAGCAATACTAGAAAACTACAGCCCTGAATCAGGGAAGTCAGTTATTGGGAATAGAGACCTGGGTACTAGCACTTTCATTAAGCAAATGATATGCTAGAATTGAAAGGGTACAAAGGTCTGATCAGAAATTAAAGGGTAATTGTGGTCTTCAGAGAGCATTAAAATTTGTGAATATAGTTAATGACCCTTTGGGAACCTGAAGCCTTCCAGCTGAGGGATATAATGCTGTTAAGGACCAGTAACCCATAACATTTTATTTTAAGCTATTATGGTAACAAAATATTTCTTTAAAAAATTGTAATGGGGACACAGTATCTGAAGATGTCAGAAAATTTAGTTAATATAGGTGAAATCCAGAAAACCCACCTGGGGCTAATAATATACTATAGAGCTTCCACTAAACAAGGGGATAGTTAACCTACAAACTAAAGTTAAGATGGTCAAATGCCAACCAGACTGTAAGATACACAGAAGCAAAGCCAGGCTGGACAGGAACTATTTTGGAAGCCACATTGGTTACCAGCAATTCCTTAGTGAAAACTTCAGAATGATAGCTGAACCTGCTACACTCCCTTGGCATCTATTATGTCAAAGGAATTCTACCTGGCTCTCGTTAAGTGGATGTGTTTGGTCATTCTCTACGAATGCTTCTATCATTCACATGAAATCCCAAGTTGATATTGTACAGAAAAATATCTGCACCACTGGTCAAGGTTTGTACCCAGTGAATAAAGCCAAAGATTTTCTAAAGAATTGTGTCAGTACTCTTACTTTCACCAACTATCCTACAGATCAAGAAACTATTGCTGCTTGAAGTCAGAAGCCTGTCATCAAAAGAAAGGCACACCCATCCTTTTGATGTTTGGTTCCTACTTGTCAGGCAAGTTTAGGGATGGCTTTACTCAGGTCACTGTGTTCTGCACCTCCTTCCAGCTTACACTGCTTCTACGGATTTATGATAGATGTGCTGGGGACATCCTTTATTTAAAAAGTTGATTCTCTGTAGTGCTTTATTTTGAGCTGTGCCAGTCCCCTTCCAGAATTTCAGGCTTTTGTCTATTGGCTTAGTACACTGTAACCTACCTCTTTATTCCAATCACACTTCCTCCTCTTATCTTCCTTATCTACATGCCTTAAATCACTAACCACTACAACCCCACCCCCAGTCCTCTCCCATCTCCAATACCTTAGGAAGCTAACATCAGCACTTCAGAGCTTAGTATTTAAATGTTTCATGTGTTCATTTTGCTTATGGAACTACACCACTAATTTCCATTTGCCATAGATTTTGTGTGAAAAATATCTTCCACTTATCTACCCAGTGGGGGACACTACAGTGAACCTAAGTGAGGTGGTTAAACTAATAGGAGAAATGCAGGCACAATTTAGGAATAAGCTGTCAAATCTTTTTCTACTTGTTCTCTTTACAGATCAGGCTCCAGGGTACACCAGACATTATGAAAACATATCAGTGTTTGCCTTAGTTTTTAACCTTTAAGTTTTGTGTAAATCCTTATACAGAGGTGAACAACTCCTACTGGACATCAAATCTCAGAGCTTCCCTTTAAATGTTATTTCTACAACCTCAACTCTTCCTATTATGAAAACATTTTGCCCTTTCATATTATTTCTGTAAGATTCCTATTGGAGATTTAGTGGGTCGAGGTAATACATTGCCAAATTACTTCCTCTAAGTTTTACCAATTTCCCACCTCATACTCATACACTGACCAGCACTATTTGGCTACCCTCATTTAATTTATGGGTTTGGTTTTTTCATTTACATTTTTAAAAAGTATATTTTATTGATTATGATGTTACGTTGTCTGCATTTCTTTATTAATGATGTTTTGACGTTGAAAATAAGTGTCTATTGGCCACTTATATTTTAGATGTTTATTCATTTTAATTGGACCTTAGTGATTTCAACATTTATAGTTCATTTTACCTGAAAATAAGATAAAATTTTTTAAAATCTATTTTTATTGTTGTACTACATCCATCCCCTTTTTACACACATAAGATAAAGTTTTATGCAATGAAGTATTTTTCCTTTTATTAAATTAAAAAATTAAAGATGTCACACCTTTATGGATTATCTATTCTAATTCCTTAATCTACCCAGAATTTATTATACAAGTTACAGACTGAATCTATACACTTTCCCCCAAATTATTTGTGGCACCCTTTCCTTTACATACCTACAAATACCAAATATATAAATATATGGGCATTCTCCTTCCCTCCTCCCCTCCCCAATCATGTTATGTACACATTTACACCTATAACATACTTTTCAAATTAAATGTCTTATGTATGTTAAGTGAATATATATCATGCATTTACTTGGTCTTGACAAAGGTGGAATACACATTGCTCTGCACCTTTTCTTATTTTATCATGGATCTCCTGCCTACACATACCTAAGCTGATGCTTTTTAATATCCGCATCATTTTATAATCTCTATATTAATCATAATTTAACCATCTCCATAATAATGAAAATTCAGGTTGTTCCCAGTGCTTCATTACAAAAATGCTGTAAGATACAAGTGTACAGATATATTAAGAACATTAGAAGTAGGAACTGTTCAAAGGATTTGCTAATTTATCTTTGATGAGATAGAGGCAAATTAGTTTATAAAGAACCACTTTAATTTGAACTCCCAGCAAAAATATCAAAGTTCATTCACTCACACATTCAGGAACACTGGATTAACTTTTTTTATAAAACTGTCTGAGGGCCAGTCTAGTATGCAGTAAGGTATTTCGATTTGTGTGATATTGATCATTTTTTCATATGTCTCATTTTCTTATGTGAACATTCTTGTCCCCATTTCTACTAGGTTCTTTGCTTTTTAAAATTGACACCTAGTAATTATATACTAAGGTTTTCTTTGGTATGTTGGAAATATTTTGTCCAAATTGTCAACGTGTTGACCTTTTCCTCTGTGAACTTTAGCATTTATTCATGCCTAGGAAAAATGTTCCCCCAAAAGTGGTCTAAAATAATTTCCTATTATTATTTCTTGGTATTTTTATAGCTTTTTCCCAATATATAACTAATTTTCCTAATATTAATTATCAAAGAGTCCATTCTTTCCCCACTGATTTGACATGCTAATTACATTCTAAATGCTTAGACATACATGGATCTCTTTGAATGTCCTCTCTTCCCAATGATTTTTGAATATTGAATTTTTAAAGGTATCAATGTTTCTAGATTATCTGTTCTGGCACAGCAATGCTCTGTTCTTATACCAGTTTCACATTGGTTTATTTTTATTTTTATTTTTTTTAAAGATTTTATTTATTATTTTTAGAGAGAGGGGAAGGAAGAGAGGCAGAGAGGGAGAGAAACATCAACGTATGGTTGCTGTTCACCTGCCTCCAGCTACAGAGCTGGCTGGAGACCTGGCTTGCAACCTGATTATGTGCCCTGGCTGGGAATCGAACCAGCAACCTTTGGCTTTGCAGGCCGGCACCTTATCCACTATGCCACCAGCGTCACAGAGTAAAACTTGTAAGTAGGTTCCAAAAGTGTTTCATGTAGTATTATTTGAAGTAGCAAAACACTGGAGTCAATCTTTAGGACTATCAATAGTGATTTGGTAAAATAAAACGTGGTTTACCCATAATATGGACTTATCATGCTAAAGGTATGCCACTGTGAAAGGAGTAAAATAGAATTCTATAAATGGATATGAAGACATCCAATACAATTTGATTAAATACAGAAAGTTGCAAAATAGTACCTATAATGATAGCATATTTATGTAAAGGAAAACAAAAAATATTTTATATATTTCCATACACATTTTTAAAACATGTATATAGCAAGAGATCTACAATAAAATAAAATAGATAATAATGGTCAACTCCGGGGAGAGTAAGACAATTGGGGTCGTGAGAAAAGGAAACCTGAGGCTACTCTGTAATGTTAAAAAAATTTTATATTACAAGATGATTGTAATCAATGTGACCAATTTATACTGAAATATACATATTTAAAATCCACAATAATTTTCTGATCTATTCTTGTCCATGGATTTCACATATAGCTGGACTTTGCAGCTAATTATCATGGTGTACCGTATACTTTGTGGGCATACAATTCAGACGGGTTTCCCTCCCTCTTTCTTAAGTTGTGACCATCCTCAAAAGCCCAGGTGGTGGTCCTTTATCTCCTTGAGGCTTTTCTCCATTTCAGGCTACCCTGGCTCTTGCACTCTGAGATCTTACTGACCTAACAGTCCATCCGTCTTTGTTTAGCCCTTACTCATTCTCAAATGGCCTCCCGTAAAGGTTTTGTGCCTACCCATCTATTGCACATTTTCCAACAGGTAGTGAACCTCCTCTGCAGCCTAGCTTTCAGAAAAGAAAGAGAGAATGGAAAATATAGTGATTCCATGGGAAAATGAAGTGGCCAAGACTGAAAAAACTCCCTTCATCTTCTCACACAAGTGATGGGCCATTCAGGAATGCAGACTCCCAAAGTTAACATTTTCTGTGTATGGGTGTGTCACAAAGGACTGTGAACAACATCTCCTGCAGTTTGTTGAAATAAACCTTTAAATGTACCTGTACATCAGTTATATTTCTATCACTTCTCTTTTCTGAACCTCAGGGCTACTTTCTTTATGTTTGGCAGGTAATTTTTGATTCTGAGACAATGGAGAAATAGAAAAGCTGATAGTAGACTAAATAGGTTATGATCTGCTGTTTAAACTTATACCTCCTGAAAATTCCCTTATCAATATATTCAATATCTTCTAGATTGTCAGGGAAACTTAAATTTCATTATTCAGTTCTATTGGTAACTGCTGCTTCTGGAACTTCCGGAGAGAAACCAACAGTATTATTATTTTTTTTACAATTCCAAAAAAGAGGTATCCACTGCTTTTACTAGTGTAGCAGAAGGACTGATAGAATCATATTTATTATTCAAGCTAACACATGTGTCAAGCACTGCTGTGACACTATACGTAATCCCCTTAACAACCCTACAAACTAGGAGCTACCATCATCTTTATTTTATTTTTGAGGAAATTTAGTATCAAAGTGAGTAAGTATCTTGCCTAGGATCACACATTTAAGTGGCAGAGCCAGGATTTAAATTTGGGAAGTCAGTATTTGCATTTAACCACTAAATTATGCTGCATATGGAGTACCACAAAGAAAGAAAATAATACACAGATGTACAGAACTATTAGAGATCAATTGCAGTACCTTTTATTAAGGAATGTGAGATTACACAGTCCTCTGCTTTTTTGGCACGTTCTGTACTGGAAGCACCATCCCTTCCCTATTAGGATTTAGAGTACTTTCCCAGATAGACACTTATTAATCTTTAAAACATTCCTGGACAGGAAAGAAGATTATGTGGAATTATCTTGTTTGAGAACTGAGGCCAGGATGAGGGAGGTACTTACCCAATATTCTGCAATCAGGATCAGATCTTCTGATCCTTACTATACTGCCAACTTAGCTTTTCTGTTAGTACCCTAGAAGGTCAAGCAAGGGGATGGGAAAGAACATAAAATAAAAACATGAGATAATGGTTTACTCCTCCATCAAGTACTGCATTTTATTACATACAAAGGACACCAAAGCTGATAACTAATGTACAAGTGTTTCTTTTTCCTTTCTTGTGGTTATATTTTCAAATTTGCTTTATTGTACATTTACCCTGATTTTTGATAAAGTAATTTGGTTTTACTTTTTAGAAACTTTTTATTAAGGAAAATTCCAAATGGATAAAAATGTAGAAGGAATATTACAAACCCACAGGAACACCATCCAGCTTCAACAATTACCAACTGAAGGCCATCTTGTTTCATCCATAACCCCACCCACTGCTCCCCCCAACTCCTATTTTTCTAAAGCTCACCAAACAGCTGACTTTCTGCATTCTGTTATGGAAATTTTCAAATATATACCAAGGCAGGCAGAATAATATAAGGAACCTTTTATGACCATCACTCAGCTTAAATGATTAACTTAAGACCAATTTTGTTTCATCTATACCCCTTTCCTATTTTCCCCTATAGGTGATATTATTTTGAAACAAATCTGAGTCATCAACATACTTTGAAGCCAGTCCCAGACATTTTATTATTTAATCTGTATTTTCGTATATATTTCTATAAGAAAAAGACAATTTGAAAACATAACCACAATACCATTACACCTCTAAAAAAGGCATCAATTCCTTAAAAACACATCAAATAGCAAATCCATCTTCAAATTTTCCTGATGTATTTTAAACAGGGTTTTTTTTTGTTTTTGTTTTTTTACTGTTGTGTTCGAATCAGGATCCAAACAAGGCCTACTCATCGCATGTGGCTCAATTCATCTCCATCTCGCTCTCCTTCTCCATCTCTTTCTACCCCTCCCCTATTTTTTAAACTTTTCAATATGGAAAATTCCAACCCCTGCTATTTTGAGGTAATTCCCAAATAGCATATTATTTAATCAGTCAAGGTTGTTATGTCTCATATCTCTAATTTCTTCTGGGAAAGAAGGTGATGGGCAGGAAAAGCAGTATAATGAGCGAATTTACATAATTTGTTTTTTTTTTTTTTTCCATTCTGTTACGCGGGTATTTCTCGCCACAATAGTAGCTAATATCTTTCGGAGTTATGCTGCCTATTAAATGCCTTACTCGCACTAATACACAGTACATGCCTCTGAGGTACACGTCTCTGAGGTAGATACTTATTATTAACACCATTTTACAAACATGGAAACCGAGACGCCGTAAGAAGAGGAGCCAGCTCGAGCTGGGCGTTGGCGTAGTAATCTAAATTCAGCTCTGCTCGACTGTAAAGCCATTAGTTAATCTTTTCTATATAAACGCCGAGAAGAGGAAATCGTCAACCCTTTCTCCCCACCCCCACCCCGAAACCTGAAACGAGAATCCAGTTCTTTCCAGCAGCCGACGTGTGATCACTGCCGTTCCTCCAACAGCCATAGTAAAGCCAGGTTTCTCTGGCAACTGATATCCATAGGCAGACACGTCACCCAGGAGGCGGGCTTATGCCCTTCATCCAATCACAATCGTCTTGTTTAAGTTTTAGAATGTTCCATAACTGAATGATTGGACGGGGCTCATCACGTCACAATGACACTTCGCTGCAGTAAAGGGGAGGTGCTAGCGACCTGCTTCTTCACGGTTAAGGCTGGAAGCGAACCAATCATCTTCCTCCTTTAGTGCGGGCCCTGGCCAATAACGCTCGTCCTTTTAGGGCCTTAGCCCACCCTCCAAAAGCGCGACAGTCGTTGGGTCACAAGTCTATAGGGCAAGGTGTTCACGTGACCTATTTTTACGACCCAGAGTTCCCCTGACCAGAGGTTTTTTTTTTTTTTTTTTTTTTTTTTTTTTCCTCTGCAGGGAGGCATTATGGGCACCCCCCTCCCCGACTGGAAAAGGAAGTGTCTACGTGGCCTACGGAAACAGGATGGACGGAAATGAGCTAAGTTTCCCGTGAGTGGGGAAGCGCGAGGTCAACTCTGAGGCCACGCCCTCGAATCACTCACGCATTTCTTGGAGAAGAAAGACGGGGTAGGGGTTTTGATGTGTGTACAAGTTGGGGTTGATGGGTGCTGCGGGCACGTGGTGGTGGGGCTGATGTGGATGTGCGCGGGCGAGCCCGCGGTGGCCATAGTGTTGGGGTGTGCGCGCACGCCAGTCCTCATGGCGCTGGAGGCAGCGGGTGTACGCAGGCTGGTGCCCCTAGCGTTGGGGTCGGTTTGTGTCCGGGAGCGAGTGCGTGCGTGCGTGTGTGTACGCGCATGTACGTGTACGTGCACATGCTTGTGCGCGCTCTATAGGGAGTGTTTTGTACTTTCATGTTTGAAGTTTGTTTTAATGGAAAGGAAAATAAGCCAAGGCCATTATCCCTGAAATAAAGGGGCTTTGGTAGAAACGTTTCCATCTCTCCTACTAATTTAATTTTAGACTCAAGACATTTTCATTCCGCGTTCTCCGTAGCACAATGCTGTTCTAAGCCTTAGCCTTCCGATGGTTCAGAGCCAAATTCTCGCATCCACCTATCAGCAATCCCAAGGAACAGCTTCTTTCCTAATCCCTACTATCTTTTGCCCCTTTCCTTCCTGCTCTGCAGCCCCTCCTTTCACCTCACCGCAAAATTGCACTGTTCTGGCACAAATAGAATTTTGTGCTGAGAATATCTGTGTACGACACACTTCCACTCCGCTATGGTCTCCAAAGTCCTGTGGGGCTTAAGCTATCATACCTTTTTGTCCTGATCTTCGAGCACAGTGCTCTTCAGGCAACCACAGAGTTAATTTTCCAGAAAGTTCTCTAACTGAGGTTTGTACCTCTTGAGTCTGCCACCAGATGCCGCCAAATCCCAGTGAAGGATTGGCTGTTTGGTACCTGGTGGCATCCCCCCACCCTTTTTCTGATTTGCGACTTTTTCAAACCTATAGGGAATATATATATATATATATATAAAATCTTTCATTGCTACTGAAAATCGAATTAACTCTATAAATACCCCTACCAAGCAGGAAACTATGCCCTAGTCCAAATTTTTGTCCTGGTTCCTTTCCTTCCTAAAGAAAATCCCCCTTCCACCCCTCTCTTCTTTCTTCCTGCCTTTTTTAAGGAAGAGTGGCAGGTGGTGGTGTGGTCAGAATTGATGAATGACCGACCCCAGGCACTGATGCTGGTGAAGATTTTCAAATGCTCAACACCTCCCTCCCCTCACACACATACACAAAATTGGAAACAGATGACTGGTTGGTAAAGGCAGGTAAGAACTTGGACCCTAGTATTGAAAACTGGTCTTCTTGAAATTTTTATTAGATATGTCTGTTTACATCTTATTTTCTGTGGTGGTATTACTAAACTTTATTATATCTTTGGAACCAGGAACCTTATTTTGAACCACATTGCACCGCTTATTAGCTCTGATGCCCTGAGCAAATGATTTATGTTCTGTGATCCTTTTTGGCATGCTTTGTACATTTAAAACTCTTTAAAAGATTTTGTTTATTTATTTTTCGAGAAGGGGAAAGGGAAGGAGAAAGAAAGGGAGAGAAACATCAATGTGTGATTGTCTCTCCAATGCCCCCCAATTGGGAACCTGGCCTGTAATCCAAGCATGTGCCCTGACTGGGAATTGAACCAATGACTCTTTGGTTCTCAGGCCAACACTCAATCCACTGAGCCACGCCAGCCAGGACCTATTCATTTTAGGTGCTGTGTCATTTTGCTATTACTCACAAAATCCTTATTAGATGGATACTAATAAAATTAAATGACAGACGTTTTATCTTAGTTATTAATCATATACGAGATCTATCCTGAAAGTATCGGCCACACAAACTGTTTGAATTACATTGACATTGGCTTGATACTTTAAGGACAGGCCTCATACGCCTTCTTGGGCACGCGCCTATAAACATACTGGAGAGGGGTGTGGGAATTAGAGCAGTGGTACTTAAAGTGTGCTTTCCAGACATCTCATTAGCATCATTATCACTTTTCAGGAAGTTGTCAGATTCAGATTCTTAGGCCCTACTTCAAAAGAAATTCTAGGGGTAGGGTTTGGCCATGTTATAACTAACTGTTCTGGTGATTCTAATGCACACTAGAGTTAGAACCACTACTTTCTAGGGCCAATTCAACGTTTATTTTTTTAATGCTCCACTAGAGGGTGCTACAGAATTTAAAGCAGAATAGATGATGTACAAAATCTGTCCAAAAGGTATCCAGTCATGTGCTATGAAAAATAAGAGACATTTATTGAAGAAGGTACAAGATGTAAGAAACATTGTACATAGGCCAGCAATGCCTCAGTCTCCATCAAAGTAGGTACCTTGGGACCTCACACAGTTCTCTCAATCACCAATAGATACCCTGTATTATTTTCCTGAATCTCATTGATGGTCTGAAATCTCTTCTTTTTCAAAGGTGATTTTAGTTTTAGGAAAAGCTAGAAGTCACAGGGTGCCAGATCTGGGCTGTAGGGGGACTGAGTCACCTGAATAATTTGATGTTTTGCCTTAAAAAAAAAAAAAAAAAAAAAAAAGCATCAGATACGATGCATGAATGGGTGCGTTGTCATGATGAAGCTGCCAGTCACTAGTTTCCCATAGCTGCAGCCTTCTGAATCATCCAAATAGTTCCTGCAGAGGAATGTTCAAGCTTAATGAAAAATTTGATGCAGATTTGTTGCTCTACTCGCTCAGTCATTTTGAATTAAATGGCCACACAGTACACATGCTTACTCAACAATGTCTACAGCTCCCACTGACCAGTACAGTGAAGTTGTCATTCTTTTTTTTTTTTTTTTTTCAGAGGTCATTTATTATTTTTAGAGAGAGGGGAGGAGAGAAAGGCAGAGAGGAACAGAGACATCAATGTATGGTTGCCTTTCATCTGCCTCCAGATACGGACCTGGCTGGAGACCTGGCTTGCAACCTGGTTATGAGCCCTGGCTGGAAATCAAACCAGCAACCTTTGGGTTTGCAGGCTGGCACCATATCCACTGTGCCACCAGCCAGGGCCCAAAGTCATCGTTCTTAATGCATGTGCATTCCAGTGCACTCTCCTTGGCTGCCAGGTACATCAACATTACACAAACCATTCTTGTTATATAACAATTGCTGGAATTTTTCCTGACAGACCTTGTATATGTTTTATTGAGACACCCTGCATATTGTCAGTCCTGTTTATACAAATACAAACTAACGTGTAGAGGTGTTAAATTATTTGTGCACAAGTATGGAAACCAGGATATGAATTTTACCTGCTTCTAGAGTGCAAGTCCTTGACAGAACTCTTGTTCAGCCATAATAGCTTGTCATTGTGGGCCTCAATATATATTGCAGAGAGCTTGTTTCCTGATTCGGCTAATAAATGGAAACATTTTGATGATTTCATATCCTTCCTCATCTCAATTCTATATTGTTCTCTCTATCCTGCAGTTATTTTTTTTAGTTTATGTCTGAACCTCTTCTGTGTGTGTGTGTGGGGGAGGGTATAGGGTGGTGAGGAAACAGTTGTTGAAAGCCTGTTATGGACCACACTATGGGTGGCCCCACATCCATTAATCCCAACAATGGGCCTGTAAATTAGGTGACAATTATCATAATTTTATATATGATGAAAGTAGATTCTAGAGAGCAGAATTATTTTTCTTTGGTCATACAACTTTTAAGTAGTGGAGCCTGGGTAATTCCTGATATACCTGACAATACTACCCTGCTAAACTTTCTCCTGCTTGGTTTTGAGTCCGGTTTAGTTAGTTACCATTTATGAGACTTTCAGCAAGTTTTTAAAATTTTTATGGAGCTTTAGTCAGTATATATTAACACATTGTTGACCAGTTAGGAAAAAACTCACATTTCCAAGCCCAAACATTGTTGACTGATAACGAGTTAACTTGTGTTTGCACTTGCATTAGCTTTTGTATAAAATTGCCAGTCAACAATGGGTTAAATGGGAATAATTATTCCTACTTTATAATCTCAAAGCTGCAGTATTCAATACAGTAGCCACTAGATGTGTGGTTAATTAAATTTGAATTAATTAAAATAAAAACTTTAGTTCCTGAGTCACACTAACCACATTTCATGGGCTCAGTAGCTACTTATGGCTATTATTAGTACTGTTGGGGGTGAAGGCAGGCCTCCTCAAGATATCCCACAATGACATATTGATTATTAAGAATTAAAATCACTTGAGAAGCAGCAGAAGTGGGAGGAGCTCTTTAACTCTCTTCTGTCTCTCTAAAAGCTGGAAATAAATCTCCATGTGATAAGTTCCCTACCTTCTCCTGAGAACTAAGGGACTTTATCACAAGAGTTATTAACAAAGCTTGTAAAGCTTTTACTAATTTACTACCTAAGCCCAAACCTTGCTTATATTCCTTTCTAATGAGCACTAACTTTCTTTTTTCTTGTCAATTGTTAACAAGTGAATTCTTTTTTATCTAAAAAAGCAAAAAGGCACCTAGTTTGATCAGTTTTTGAGCCTCAATTTATGATCTGAGCATAATGTGATTCTCATGTCTGCATGAATTAAATTATTTTTTCTACTGTTAGTCTAGCCTCGTGTCAATTTTATTGTTTTTTATTGGTTCAGTTCTAGGAACTAAAGAAGGGTAAAAGTGGGGAATTATTCCCCTCCCCAACAATGCTGTATTAGATACCAAATAGATACAGAATATACCCACCATTACAGAAAGTTTATGGGATAGTGCTGATTTAGAAAATATGAGGTCTATCCCAAAATATAATTATACCAATGTCAATATAATTAAAACAATTTGCACACTCGACACTTTGGGAAAGACCTCATGTAAGTTATGTAAGAGGGCGAAGCATAGTGCATATTAATGGCAGGTGCCCAAGAAAAATGACTTCCTGTTCTTTCATCATTAGAGCTAAGCAGGTCCTCTTGCCTTATTGATGGTGTCAGGAGATGGGAGTAACTTAACTCAACATATCGTGACAGAGTATGTGTCTGGCATTGGGACCCACTTTGAGATCCACATCTGACTCTTGCTCTCATACTCTGTCTAGTAGACTTATCCTTATGCTCTACTGAGTGAGGTGTCAAAGCCAAGGGTGTTAATAATGTGAATTAACTGTGGAGTCAGAGTAGCAACAGAGAAAGACAAAAACTGAATGCCTTTCATGTGCTGGGCAGCACTGTGCTCAGCTCTTGACATCTGTTATCTTAGTGAATCCTCTGAAACCCAGAGGAGTTTAATACTACAAGTTGCCAGCTGGTAAATGTCAAAACAAAGATTCTGACTTTTCTCTGACTCCCAAGCCCATGTTCTTTCCCATTATGCCATGCTACCCTAGCAAATGTGAATACTCTCCTGTCCCTTCCACTTACTAGTGGGGTAAAGTTTCAGCAGATTCCTGACTATTAAGTGGGTCCTCAGAAAATGGGAATTACTTTTCTTGGGTTGAAGAAAAGACAGTGGGTCAGCTGAACCACTTTCTTTATAATGTTTCAACTGGAAAGGGAAAGATTGCTTAGGTCAATGTTATTTTAGCCTCAAGGCTCAAAGCTAGACAAAGACTATGGCTCCAAGCCTTCACAGAACACCCAATGGCTCCAAGATCTCTATGTTAATTTTCAAGGCCACCATTTACTCACCCAGTGCCTTTGTGCTTATTAGAAACATGTGCCACCTGGGGGCAAACAATTTGCCAAGAAGTGTCCCCTCAAGTGGAACAATGAGAAAAATTCTTTTCTTTCTCAAGGGTGTTGGAGCTTAATCAGGACACGTAAAGAATGAATTTCAGCCTGCACTTGTTCCCCCTCAGTTGGGTAACTTTGTACAGGGTGCATCATGCCCGTGCCAAACAGTATCTGCTGGCCTTGCTTATCTCCTGGCTAAGAGGGCCTTCCAAGGTCTGGTAAGTAGCAGTCAGTCTGTTCTGGACGGAGGAGAAGGACATCACTGTCCTCCCATGGCTTCTGGGTGGTAGATAAAATTGCTCCATTCTAAGGTCAATTTGATATTTTTTCATTTGGTTCTGATGGACTTACTGGATGATTTTTAAAAGAATGTTTGGCTAGGTTAAAATTTTAAAAATCCCAACATTTCAAGGCTTACATATTTAATATCATGGGTTTTTTCTCTATACCTTCCTCATTCCATAGGGATTTCATTGGGCAAAAGATGTAAATACTCATGGGAAATTTTTATATCCTTTTAGGGGTATCTATTCTCTTCTAGGTCCTCTCTCCTCCTGTAATCAGTCCCTTCCTCACTCTGCTCCAACTGACCCATCCTTCAAGTAGGTTACTTCCAATCACTGAGAACCTTAATCTAATGAATGTACTCCTTGGGTAACCTTGGGATGCCAGACTTGCACATAATCCCTTGGTTTCCCCTTCCTGAGTCAATAGTTTAGTATTCAATTCACTGAAATTTGTGATTTTGCAAACTCCAGACTTCACTTTGAGTCATCGTGTCAAGTCACCTGTGTTACACATCAACCAACATAGATGAGGACTGATTTCTACTTGTCTATGCTGACACCTGCAATCCGAGCGCCACGTAGGAGAATGTGTGAAGCCAGTTCTCCAGAGGTAACTTTGTTCATACTTATATTCTGTACTCATTTTATTGGAAATAGTAAAAGCTATTTCGTTCAAAGATTTGAATTGTTATTATTCAAGAGGACCAGGAGTACTTAAACTAGTACATCTTTGGTCTAAATTGTTAAAGCTTAATGATAGATAGGTACCTGGAGATTTCTTCCTACTTCCGTGTATTTTTTTGAAGGTTTCCATAATAAAAATATTTAGAAAAGTCAAACGTATTTGAAAGTGCTTCATCAGTCCCAGGGAAGAGAATGCACATGAGTTTCTCTTTAGAGGAGTATTTATTAACCAACGGGTTGGGTAGAATGCACACCCCTTTAGTAGGGAGGTACCATGGAAAAATCTGAGGAGGGAGGTGGTTTAGATGGAAAAAGTCTCTGTGCCAGAAATTATAAGGTCTCTTAGAAAGGGAATCGCCTCCAGCCTGTAGTCCCCCTCCACTAGACTGCTGTAGAAGTCTTGCTGTTGTCAATGTAAGACACATTCAAACCTGTAGAGAATTTTTGTGATTTTATTTGAGCCAAACTAATTATAGGTGATGGGAAGTAAAACCTCAACAAGTTGAGAAAATGCTCCAGAAAAATGGCAGTTTTGCACTTTATACATTACAATCAAAGTAAAGGGGTTACATGAAATCCATTGGTGATAGATTAGGAAGACAGGAGAAAGTGGGGGCAGGGCGGGAGCAGTCTCTGTGATTGGATAAAAGTAAAATGATAGACACGTGCTTCTTCATATAGGTCAACAATTAACATGATAACAATAGCAATGAGGGTATTTTTGGTCTCCACTCAGGTGGGCCTGTGTTTTGAGGGGATTGAAAAGTGGGAAATTACTTTGTTACTGCCTTTCAGGTATGTTATTCTGGATGCAAAAAGACAACAAACACTTTCAGTTAAGGTAAAGACTGACCTTTGCTAGGGAAAAATACTGTCCTAGGACATGACTACTTGCTAGGGAAAAATACTGTCCTAGGACATGACTACTTGCCAAGAACTGCTTTCATTTAAAAATTATTTTAATTTCACATCATACTGTGTTTACTTTCTGTGTCTGTGAGGCTGCCATGCTGGCCTCCTCTGAGCTTATCAGGTTCATATGTGGCCCTTTTCCTTCCACACTGTGATGAGCCACTGATAGTGAAAGAGGTGTATCATATTCCTTGGGAGTTGGGGGAGGTTGTAAATCATGGAAACAGGCTTAGTGAACACTGTTAGCCAGCAGGAAGAGAAACACTGGCAAAGAGAGAACCTGGGGACAAGAGGCAGTTAGTGTAACAGGGCTTCATTTTCACCTGAGGTGAGTGCTGGAGGGAGCAAAGCTGCTAAGGAAGGAGGAGCCCAGGGAATAGAATGTGGCAATGAAGCCCTCACCTGGATCTCAAAGGATATTCTTTAGAAGCCTCAGGGCTCATCTGATTTGCAGGTTTAAAACAGTGGAAAAACTGTCTAAAGACAAAGATCACACAGAGACACATATACACATGTCCAAGAACCCGAAACCTTTCCACTCAGCTTGCAAAAGCAGACTCCATAATGTACACATTGAAAACTTGCTTGAGCCTTTTATGTGATGTTTTTACTGTGTGGCTGAGCAAAGATATGGTTGGTGAGGTGGAGCATTGCTTAAGTTATGGGGACCTAGGAGAACATGTTCTTGCAGGGCCCTGAGGTTGAGGTAACATGATTAGAAACTGGGGATAGAGGAGAGAGCCAGGACAGTTCCTAAAAGGTACAAAGCTGAGATTCACCCAGCTGCTCCCAGGCCAGAGTTGTACATGGGTCGTCAGTAAGACCCAGGCGGGTGTAGCTAGCTTTCAATAGAGCTGGTCTGTGAAACTTGGCTGAGAGGACAGAGGAAGATTGATGTTTGCTCCAGAGTTGGGCTGTCAGCTGTGCTCACCGCCTCACCATGGTCCCAGCTGTAAACAAAAGTCCTGGCCCTTCATGGCACTGTGGAGCAGTCCGGGCTGGTGTAAGTCTCTGAGGACAGATAGACCATTTTCTCATCCTAGCTGACAACCAGAAGACAGAAGAAACAATAGAAGGTGGTGGTGGTGGGAGGCATGCAGGATTGTAAGGGAGTGAGAAGCGGTGACCAGTGAGAAGGAGCTATTGACTTCAAATCTTAGGACTTTGGATGCAAGAAGTAGAATCGTTTAGGGAAGCAGACCCCTTTCCTTGTCGGCTTCACACGTAATAGCGAATTACTAAAGGAGGCCTGCAGGGACTTTAGTGCCTCATTCATTAATTTATTCATTGAGTACCTTACTGATCAGGGCCTGTCACTGTCGCTGTCCTAGGTACCCTGGCTATGCTAAAATAATCAAAGACATTTCATAAATTTAAGGAACTTATGAGGGGTTTGGGTATATGTGTCCAGTTAAATAACAACTCTAAATAGTGTATCTTTAAATGCTAAATGACGAATATGAATTAGGAATTTAGAAACAAGAGAAACCATATCGGAGTCTGATCAGAAAAGGGGATTTGAGAGAGCTGTAGAAAGGTAGACACGATTTAGTTAGAAGTAAAAAGCATTCAGCATTCCAGGTAGTCACTAAAGCATTAGTAAAAGGCAGTACTTCTTTGGCTAAAGCAAGTTACCATGCCAGAGACTTTCTTCAACTCCTCACACACTCAAACTTCTCACCATGGCTGACCCAGCCATTAGGTTTCACTTCGGAATATCCCTACTTTGGGGAAAGTACCTTGCTTACTATGTTCTAGCGCCTGCTACTTTCCCTCTTAAGCCTCCACTATTTCACCTAACGACCTGCTCTTGTCTCTTTACAATTTGTTCTCCATACTGTACTGAGTGTTCTTTGCAAAATGCAAATCTGTTACATCATTTCCCTCTTTAAAACTCATCCCTAACCCCATCATTCATTTTTTGCTTCGTTTCCTCCTACTTTTTGTTCAGGTCCCTTCTTAAATGTCTCAGGGTACCCTTCCATGACATTTCCTCCCCCAACTTCTACCACAACTAAGTCAAGTTCCTCTCATGAATTTCCATAGTACTTCCTCATTTTCTCCATTTTTCCTATTTTCCTATAACTTAGTCCAAATTTGTCTTCCCCATCAGGCTCTAAGCCCAATAAGGCAGTGGCTGTGTTTGTTCTTCACTGTGTTGCCCTTGTAATTAGTATATGTAATTAGCATATTTTGGTAGGTGCACCACAAAAATCTGTGAATGAATGTAAGGGAGATGAGGCAATATTGGTAGGTGAAAGCCAGCCTGAAGAGATTGTTTTTACGTCTGTAGGCAAAAGGAAATTTTAAAAAGTTTTTGATTATGGGTGAAGAAATAATTAGACAACACTAACTTTTAAAAAACAAAAAGTGGCCCTGGCTGGTAGCACAGTGGATAAGGCGCTGGCCTGTGAACCCAAAGGTTGCAGGTTCAATTCCCCAGCCAGGGCACAAAACAAGGCTGCAAACCAGGTCTCCAGTTAGGTCTGTGGCTGGAGGCAGGTGAAAAGCAACCATACATTGATGTCTGTCTCTCTCTGCCTCTCTCCCTTCCCCTCTTTGTAAAAATAATGAAATAAAATCTTTAAAAAAATAAAAATAAAATAAATAAAAAACAAAAAGCAATGTAGGCCAAACACAGAGAACTCCATCTCAGCTTACCTCAAATCCTAGCCTCCCAATTATCATGTAGACTCATGTCCTCTCCTTATCTGTTCCCTTCACCACTCCCTCCAAAAACACAAGAAAACATACTTGTTGGTTTTTGCAACCAGACAGATTTGACAGTATGGCCAAATGCACTCACTTTCACATATGCAGTTGTTCATGCAGCAGGCATTTATTGCCCACCTCCCTCATTTCAAGCAATGTGCTTTTATCCTTAAATGGAGATTTTTTTCCTGCCATAATAGAGTTCACAATTGAGAGAACCTCTGTTACTGATCACTCACTTGATGGCTTCACATTTCTGGTGAAGGACTTTGCCTTATCTGGAATCAGGAAGAAGTATAAGTCTCTAAGGGATTCACAAATAAATTCACCAAGGAACTCTGGAGAATTTGAAGTTGGAGCTTGGCATGACCATTTCACATCTGTAATACCAGAACTGTTGCCAGCATTTGTGCTATCCTGTTTTATGGGGATTGGGAGTCTCTAATATGGGTAGCAGCCAACAGAGTAATGTGGCAATGGTTGGGGGCTAAATGGTCATCATAGAAAGAGTTTCCTCAGCTGCAGCCTTGAATCTGCCACAGTCAGTGTCAGAGCAGTCTCAGAAGTGAGCCTCTGGAGCTAATATGAGAAACTGTGGATGGTTTTTCAATTTCTATTTCATTCTTGTCCTTCACAGCTTCAACTAAGTTGCAAAAATGAGGGAGTTAACACCTACAGCCTGGGCATTACCAAACTGTGCCCTCAGTTTCCCCATATTGTCTGATGAGCAGACTAGACTAAAAGATGTGGCAAGACCCTTCCAGCTCTGTTGAGCTAGGTTTCAGAATTCTAAGACATTGTAATCCATTTACCCAGTTGCCTTATGGGAATTCCATGAAAGATTAGTTTTCTAAAAGAGCCAGTTGTTTGTTTTTCTGTGCAGTCAAGATAGCCAATGTTCTGCTGTGACCAAAGCTCCCAAGCAGTCTTCACCCTTGTGGTGGTCAGGGATTTATAACAATGATTCTCACTGCCTGAAGTAGTTTAGGATTAGTGTTAAACTGAGGGCTGAAAAGTCAGTAAGGCATTGTTAATAACTAACTGTAAGGGGAGGGATGCTGATAGGATTCAAGATGTATGTAGGTTGGTAATTTGGAGAAGAACTTCATCTTTTAGATTCCTTTATCATGATAGTACTTCATTTTGGCTTATTCTCAAAAAACAAGGTTTTTCTATTCTATTATCCAAAAAATAATAGTTGTAACACTTGTTGACTCAATAAATGGAGTAGCTCTGAAAGTTGTAGATGATGCAATATTTTTTCAAAATTTTAAAGCAGCAATAAACTTTCCCTTTATCCCACACCCACCTTGAGCAAAATGTTACGGGGACATAAATAGTTCAGCTTAAAGTAAAGTTACTCTGCCTGAAAAGTATGTGCATGTGTGTGTGTTGGGGGTGACAGGTTGTTCTAGGACTCCTTGAAGCTGACTTTGAAAATCTTGTGCTCAGTTGATAAGGCATTGAACTGGGAAACAGGAAACCTGGGTTTTGGTTTTACCACTGTCACTCATTATGAGACAGGCATGTCATTGACCTCTTTTGAGCCTCATTGTCTCATCTCCTACATGGATACATGGTTATTTTACTTCTGAGATTTGCTTTGAGGATGATATATCACTTAAGTGCTTTGAAAGGGAAAAGATTACAAGGATGCTTGTCACCTCCATATTGCAGTCTTTCATAACACAACTCTAACAAAGTAAGTATAGTTTGTGAGAACTAATGCTGCAGTTGGGTGGTTAAATTTTTTCTTAAGATTTTATTTATTTATTTTTAGAGAGAGAAGAAAGGAGGGAGAAAAAGGGAGAGAAACATCAATGTGTGGTTGCCTCCTGAGTGCCCCCAACTGGGGACTCAGCCTGCAACCCAGGCATGTGCCCCAACTGGGAATCGAACCAGTATCCCCTTGGTTCGCAGGCCAGCACCCAATCCACTAAGCCACACCAGTCAGGGTGGGTGGTTAATTTTTTTTTTTTTTTTAACTACAGGACCCATCACTTAAAAATATTATCTAGCAAACACTAATTCATTTCATGCTATGAGCTTGGTATGGGAATTCAAAGGTAAATACATTATAATCCTTGACCTCAAACTCCTGTTTATTTGTGAGGAAAAGAGACAAAAGAACACTATGTAATCTTACAAGTACAGATAGAGAGGTATGAACAGGGCATGATTGGAGAACCCAAATTTATCTGGGTATTGGGGTGACATAGGTTGAGAAAGACTCAAAAAAAATATGATATCTGGTTAGAGTCTTGACAGATAAGTGGAATGGAGGAGGCCAGAGGAGGGCATTTAAAAGCTAGGGAACAGCATGTGCAAAGTCACAGAGCATTAGACAGGATGAGTTATTGGGTTTAGGGACGTGTAGGTAGATCATTATCATCAAGTGCAAGGTACATTTAGGGGAGTGAGGGGAGTGATGAGAGAAGAAGTTGGAGGCACCAACAGGGCCAGAGCAGAAAATCTTCTGAAGGTCAAACTTAAGGAATGTAGAATTTTTCCTGAAGACAACAGGGAGCTATTGAAGGATTTAAAGCAAAGAAGTGTCAAAAATGAAGTGAAGAAATGTCATAAATTGATTTACGTTTTAGAAAGGCAAAATTGACAATAGTAGGGTGGCTAGGAAATGAGGCCGGAATCAAAAGCTGAACCAAGATGAGACCAGGATGATAGAGGAGGAGGGGCAAATTTCAAACATATTTGAAAAATAGACTCAATGGAACTTGGTCATTAATTTGATCTGAGGGCTGTGGAAGGAGTTGTCGAGGCTAACTCGCAGTTTTCTGGCTTAGGTGACTGGGTAGGTAGAATTGCTACTCATCAAGATTGGCAAGATTGGCAGTGTGGTGGAGGAGGAGATTGAAGGAGATAATTGTGACTTGTTTGGTCCTAGACATGCTGAGCTTGAGGTACCTGTGGGATATCTAGGTGGAAATGTTTAACAGAGAATTTGAAAATGGTACTCAAGCTGTGGAGAATCTGAGCTGATGGTAGAAATTTAAGAATCATCATAACATAGTCATAGAAACAGTTGTGAACAGCCAACCAGTAAGTGTACAATGAGTGGCGAAAACCAAAGATGTAATCCTGGGGAATCTTACACTAAGAAGCAATGGCTAGAGGAGTGAGAGAAGAAATTAGAGAATGCAAACTAAGGGAGAAGAGAATTTTAAAGGAGATGTGACAGATCTGACAAGTATTAAAGGAGATCATGAAAAATTAGGACAGAAAAGTGTTGACGATATAGCAATTAAGGCATTGTAAGGAACATGGGAAAAGCATTTTTGGGGGTAATTAGGGAGAAGAAAGCAGAGGATAGATTACATTGTGTTGAGTTAACTGGTAGTCATGAAGATACAGAAACATGTAATAGGGATATCTCTTATAAGAAACTTGCTTATGAATGGAAGGAGAACAATAAATCAATAGCTAGGGAGAAATTTTATGGTCAAATGGAAGGTGATTTTTCTTTCTCATTTTGAATGGGAGAGACTTTCCTTGCCCTTTTCCTTCCCAATACTTTCTGCTCCTCCTGCCTCCCTTTTTCCTTCTTCTCTTTCTTCCTCTTCCTCCTCCTTCCTCCTCCCCCTCCTTTTTTTCTTTCCCTTTCTCCCTCTCACTGCCCCCCTCCTCCCTCTCTGGAAAAGCAAAGGCTCAGAAAGATTAAGCAATACATCATGGTTACATAGTTTATAAGCATGTTGTACATTGGCACAAAGAACTCAGTCACTGGCAGTGGAGACACTGAAAATATAAAAGTATGAACTCAGCAAGATGAGACATACAAAATGGAAATCTTAAGTTCCAACCAGGTCTATGTGCTAGAAATTTGACAGATGTAGAAGAGAGACTATGATGATGTGGTCTGGTCATGTAATAATGGGTCATCTTTACTGAGTACTTACTGTGTGTGTACAAGCGCTGAGTTAAGCACTTTGCTTAATATTCTTATTTAATTCCCACAACAACCTTATGAGGTAATACTGTTACCACCTTCATTTAACATGTGAAAAACTAAATACAGAAAGGTTCAATGATTTGCTCAAAGCCACATAGTTATTGTGTGCTAGATCTTTCAGAGCCTTCAAATGACCCTCTAGAGAAGAAAACTGAGGCTGAGGGAGGTGAAGTCATTTGTCCAGGAACCCATATCCAGGGCATGATAGATGTGTAATGCAAAAGTAGGCTCTGTTGGGTACAGAAACCACCTTCTTAATCACTACATTGTCATGAGTGGAAGCTATTAAAATAGAGATCATGGGCATATTTTTCTAGATCCATCTCTATAAGGCAACATATTTCCTGGACTTAAGTGATAGTAAGATTGCCCTTGTTCTCGGCAGTTGATAGTAAGAGCATGTACTTCCTTGTTAGTGCACCACCCAGTATAATATAGCCAGGACACTTGAAGAAAGCCACATGGTGAAAGCAGAGACTAAGAAAAACAAAGTACTCAGGTGGGCTGGCAATAGCTGAGTTCTGTGACTTCTTTTTTTTTTTTTAAGGTTTTTTTAAGGATTATTATTTTCAGAGAGAAGAGCAGAGAGGGAGGAAGAAAGGGAGAGAAACATGAATGTATGGTAGCCTTTCACCTGCCTCCAGCTATGGACCTGGCTGGAGATCTGGCTTGCAACCTGGTTATGTGACCTGGCTGGGGAATGAAACTGGCAACTTTTGGGTTTGCAGGCCAGCACCTTATCCACTGTGCCACCAGCCAGGGCATGTGACTTCTTGAGGTGACTTCATGACAGCAGCTGTACTTCATTCTTCCCTGGAGAAAATGTTCTGTGAGTGAGAAAGCCCTGGGCTTAGTTGTCATTCCTCTCTCTGGTCTAAGATTTTCTAAAATGCTGTTTTGATTTACAAGTTTGTAGACTTGTAAATATACTAGGCATGAAATATAATGGAGCAAGGAGTATGAGACTGAGAAGAACAGCCTAACTGCCATCCTTTCAAGGATGACCTGCTCTCCAGGGGGAACAGCATGTGGAGCAGCGAGAGGCAAGTGATTGATTATACAGCCAAAAACCCCTCAACTACTTGCTTGTCACTGCCAGTTTTCACTTGGGGATTGCTTTTGAAATATAACTTGATACTAGTCTTCAAAATTGGAATATGATTAATGTTTAATGAGCTCATTATCATTCTTGATTCAAGAATGTCATTTACTGGGTTTTGATATCTTTTTAACCTTGGTTCTGTTATACTCAGGGACCAGCCTGTGTATGTATGTGCATGTACATGTGTGTGTGTGTGTGTGTGTGTGTGTGTGTGCGTGTGTGTATGCTATCCGATTTTATAAGTTCCCTCCCAGGTCCATTTTTTTGTGACCAGTGAGTGAATGGAAAAGAATGACTAGAAATATAGTATATAATAAACTACGTGAAAAGTCATGCTTTTAGTTTACATATACATATGCTATGTGTCAGTAATTGTGTGGACAAAAAAGCTGTATAAGATGCCATCTCTGCTCTCAAAGGGCTGATTCAGCATTTCTTCCATCCAGCATGTGATCATGCTCTTGGTTCCTAATCCCTTGATGGTTCTCATGCTTAGCTGATTTGTCTGTATCAGCAGATTTTGTCTGTATCAGCAGAGCAGCCTAGGAAGATCTTTAATCCCAACATAGTGAATTTGAGTTAAGGTTTTGACAGCCAGAAAAGATAATAGTAATTACTACAACACTGATAATAGTAAATCAAAAATGGAGTGAAGCAAGTAGGGACACATATTAAGGAGGTGATGTGCTCTGGATAAAGTAGGGATATTTGCATGGCTTTGTGGAAAAGGAAAAGAACCTCAAGAGTCAACAATTCCATTAGAAGAGCATTAGTTCTTTGGTCGTGGCTGAAGAAAAAGGCTTATTGGAGAAAGTAAAAGGAATAAATTGTATTTCCTACCTTTCTTCTACACAGAAGATTTGACTGTTTGATTTGACTGAATTCTGGGAGAGCCAGAGGCCCTGCTAGTGGATTGAGAGGCAAGAGGAAGACAAATCATTGGTTTTTTCAAAGCGCAGAGCAAACTGAAGAAATGATGCAGGCATTGAGAGCCTCAACAGCTGAATAAATAAAGCCCTTTCTCTGGAAAAATGTATGTATAAAAAATTGAACTGGCATTAAATATTAACAATGAATCAATGAAAACACCCTAAACACTTTATTTATATAGGATGTTTTTTTCCTTTTAGAAAGTATGCTGTTTTAAAACCCAAAATTACTTCATATGTGATCCAGACAGAAAGCAATGTGGGTCTCTGGAGGAATGAGTACCATAAGAATCAGAGTTGATGGAAGTGACCTACCAGTGAGCCTCCTTCCTGCCAACTCACTGTGGTAAGAAGGGTCCAAGTCAAGAATTTTTTTATGGTTAAATGGATTTACTGGTGATAGACATTGCCAGTGGAACCTAGTGTTCTTCCACTCCCTAATACATGTACAGGAAAGGTGTGGAAAACGTAAGCCATTTGTACCTGAATCTGACACCATGTGTCTCCCTTGATAGTGGGCTCTGATAGTGAGGGAGAGTACCTTCCACCTGGCATTGCCTCTGAGTAGCTTTGTGACTTCCTTTAGACTATTATGTTGGTTGGTACTTTGGCTTCTTTGGCTCCCAGCACCAGCTGATGCCCTGAGATGAGTCCCAGTTGGGCGGGCCCTATTGCTCAGTGCTGTAGCTGTCTCCAGGGCATTGTTCTTGAGACTTCCAACAGGGCAGATTTGTGCAGTTGGCCCATCTGGACAAGATCTATAACAAGTAGAGCTCTGTGAAATAAGCTCATCTCCATAGTCCACCCCCCTGCTACCCCCGCTTTCGGGCTGCAGCAGCCTGACACCCCAGCCCTGCCATAGAGAGTATCAAAGAGATACTCTCTGCTTCTTTCAAAAGGATATTGCTTGTGGCCTCTCATTGATTGGCACTACCTGGGCAGAAATGGGAAAACAGGGACTCTGCCCCTTAATTCAATCTCCTCCCTTAAGCCAGTCCTTTAGTTTTGAATTACCTTGGCATCAGAGTCATATTTAATACTGTCAATAAGATTAACTTCTGATTCAGCTACCCTGGCCAGCCCAGAATGTTCTCTTCAGAATCAAGAGATGAACAAGAGGAGTATCTCAGTGAACAGGACAGAGCAGACAAGATCAGTAGAAAAAAGGGAGGAAAAGGCAGAGTTCTTGGTTTAAATATAGGATTTTCTTTGGTCACTAGATTTATTGACTTTTAATTTGGAACAGTTTTCAGGAAGGGAGGAAGGAAAGGGAGACTTCAGAAGAGAGGGAAGAGAGGGAGGGAGCAGGGAGGAAGGGGGAGAGAGAGAAATATTGAGATTGGACTTACACAGTTCTTTATTCTAGGTCCAGGAAAATGTCCAGATGTTTAAAGATCATTTGATCACCTCTGCCTTCTAGCTGCTAGCTCTGAACATTAATTTCCCCTTTTTTAGTTCCTCACAGTTGGGTAATTTCAAAGGACTCGAATGTACCAGGCCCTGGCTTCCTCATGTCCATGTGCTATGTCAGACCTGAAATAGACTCATCCATGGCCTCTCTATTCTGACATTTCTTGTGTCTTCAAATGAAGGCTACCCCTCCTCACTGTAGAAAGAAAGAAGGCACAAGAAAGGTTAAATAATTCTGACTTATGGCTCTAACTGCTATAACTACTACCTTGAGGTTCAGGGTAGGGTCTTCTATTAGCCTAGTTCCTCTCAGGCTCCTCAAAGCCTATTTTATCCTGGACAAAGGTTACATGACACTTTTACTTGCTTACTGAAAGGATATAAAGTACCAAGTTGTAAATGAGGGATTCTGGGAAATAATGAGACTTTGGAGAAAAGGAAGAAACAAAGGAAACTCCAGCCAACAAAAGACTCTGAGGATAGTTTCTGCATTCTACTCTTCTTGGGCTCTGCTACCTTGGATTTCACTTTTCTTGAACATTTTCTAGCATCATCGAGTAAGTTCCTTAAAGAGTAAGCTTTTTTTTTTTTTTCTTTTTCACTCTCCGGCAGGTAAACATGCCCTGTGCCATGCAAGTTAATTAGGGAATAAAACCCATTCTGAGATCAGGAAGCTCAGGTGGGTCTGAAAGGGTGATCTTTCTGAGAGTCCAAATTCCTGACCTCATTCTGACAGTGTTGAGCATCTTAGAAGATCTGAAGACCTCTCTGTTGTGTTGTATAGTAGTGTCCTACCCTAGTGTAGCCCATAAATGTTTCAGACTTGCTTAGAGGTGGGGAACCTGTCATCTTGCCCTCCTACCACAGTCAAGGAACCTGACTGGGTCATACAGGGCAGCACCTGTGGATGGGAAAGACTTATTTGAGCCTGTGGGAGGAGGGATGGAGGGCACTATAAAGGTTAGGCTCTGGATGAGAGGTGGTAGGGCAAAGAGTGGTATAGATTAAGATGGCAAATGCCGGAATCTAGTAGTAGTGGTCCAAATAGTCTCCACTGGAGAAATGGAAAATAGAGTCTCCAGCAAGGAAAGAAGGTCATCCTGGCTGGCCCTAGGAACATTGTCAAACCTTACTCTCATGAGAAACAGGATAGCTAGCATGGAGGCAATCTGGATTGGGGTTAACAAACCATCTTGCGCAGCCACCATTGGCCTTATGTAGAGTAGACCCACATAATTTTGAGATTCACCAATGAAGTTCTGAGTGGGAGATGAAGAAGAAACTATTAATCTCTTGATGGAATCTAATGGAGGGGGAAATCCCACCCAGGAGGAAGCAAGAAGCCAACAGCTGGACTCTCTAGACCCCGCCCCATTTACAGTACCTGGTGGATATCTTCTGACCGTAGCACTTTGTAGACAACCCAGTAGAAGATATTGAAGGTCAGGAAAGTGAAAGGGAAGACAGCCCGAGAGATGGTGTCAATCCTTTTGGCTCGGTCCACATAGAGTTTCTGCATGATTTCTCTTTCTCTTAGAAGAGATGCTAGAGGCTGGGGGCTATACATGCCAGTACATTCCATTGGACCTCCATCCCTTGCCTGCAGGCAGTGGCCTGGGCCATAGCCACAAAAATAGAAGTGACTTTCTTGGATGTCATCTTCCTCCTAGAATTACGTGGAAGAAAAGGCACAATTTGAGGTCACTACTGTAAGGTAGAAGGGTAGAGACCAGGCCACACAAATATCTCAGAGGTGAGGCTGTGTAGATGAAGTATCTGGGTACACATGCATTATGATGAACACATTAACACCAAAGAAGTAAATTTTATATAAGCACTAAGGAATATAGCAGACTGCAGAAGTTCATTTATCTAATTGTCAGCTGACAACTTTAAGTAGCTATAACATAGCTGAGAACTAGGAAGTAAGAAAAATAATAAAGTTAGAGCGGGAGGGAAAGAGGGAGAGGAGAGGAGAGGAGAGAGAACCAAAGCCCCTGAGTGATCAATAGAAAGAGCTTTACTCATATAAGAGCCCTTTGGGCCCCCCAGTCAAATCCTATTTATTTAGTTTAGGTACAACTCAAACCTGCCTAATTTAGGCTATTTCTAAAGGACACACTTGCCTCACAGCTTGGAAATTAGCAGAAGACAAACATATGCTAGAACCTAGAAATACTTGTTCAAAAATAGTTACAATTTTTTAGAGTATGATGTTTACAAAAGTAAAAGCTTCAGCTATCTCAGAAATCACCTGAAGTGAAATGCCCCCTTGCTGGATGATGCCAGCTACCTTCTTGGTTTGCCTAGGAATGAAGAAAGCTTCCTGAGACTAGGGACCTTCAGTGCTAAAACAGAACAAGATATATGCATATTGAATGGATATGACATAGATAAACACAAAAAGTGAATAAAGTAGATTTTTACACATGCTGTGCAGTTAGAAAGACATTATAAGATCCTTATAATGGGACCTCTGCCACTGTGGTAATACATTATCAAGTGGCTTCACAGATAAAATGTTGGTCTGGTGGGTCCAGTGCCCCTTACATCTCTAGAAGATCTAGCCTATCACCAGGCACCAGGGGAAGACAAACTCAGGCCAGAGATTCAACAACAGATCCCAGCTCTTTCTCTGCTTCTACTGGGCTCACAGAACAATTTTGGGAAGGAGCATTGGTCTTTGTCCCCAGTGCCTAACACAGTATCTGGCATCGGTGAGCAACCAGTGGATATCAATTGAATAAATGAATGGTCTGATGAGCCACATGCTTCATAATATAGAACAGGAAATGGCTTTGTTCACATGCTGCCAACATTCTCTCAAGGGCTCAAACTGAAGACTTACTCAGTTACAAAGTCCTTTGCAGAACAAACAATTACTCCTTGCCCCACTCTGGCACAATGTCTTGGTGCTCTTCAGCCTCTAGAAAGGGGGGTACCTTTGGCATAGGGGAGAATCTCTCATCTGCCCACCAGAGAACTTGGCTACTAAATCCTTGATTTTGCTAGGTTTTGTGGAGATAGTTGTACATGTGTAGGCCAGAGGCAATTCACAACTGTAGTTGTTCTTTTTTTTAAAAAAAACATTATTTTTAGAGGGAGGGCAAGGGAGAGAGGGAGAGAAACATCAATGTATGGTTGCCTTTCACCTGCCTCCAGCCACGGATCTGGCTGGAGACCTGGCTTGCAACCTGGTTATGTGCCCTGGCTGGGGAATTGAACCAGCAACCTTTGGGTTCACAGGCTGGCGCCTTATCCACTGAGCCACCAGCCCAGTGGTGGCCCTCTTTTTGATCCTCAATTGTAGCGGGACAGCCTTAGCTCTCTGCTCAAAGTTACTTACATAACCTCAGTTACCAAAGCCCCTGGCTCATCTCACCTGTGTTTTCAAATTCATTTCCACATAATTCCTACATGAGAGATTATGCTGAACCCATTTTAGAAATAAAGAACCAGAGGCTGTTGAAATAAAGGAGGACTGGGGAAGTAGAGAGGGAAGATATTCCAAAACCAAGCTGGGGGAGGAATGTACAGTATGGGAGGTGAGGTGTGGAGATGGGAAAGAGTGATAGATGTTGAAGTGAAAAGGGATTAGAGAATTGGTAGGGGTGCAGCGCTGTGCAAGGGAGAGAGGCAAGCAGCATTCTGGGGCCAAGCCCCTGAGAGGCAATATTTTGAAATTTCTTACATTTCTCAAGGTACTCTATTGATAATGGCAAGTCTGGCTTTCTCTTGCCCATCTTGAGAGTCCTCATCAGTCAGCTTGCAAAAGTTGGTGAACCGGGTTACATGGTGCTATGTCCAGAGCCCAGTGCTAGGGCCCACTGAGGTTATAAAAATGAGAAGCAGACCCTTTCCTGTGATGCTCAGACTAGCTGTGAAGACAAATGATAAATGTATAGGAAAAAGGTAAACTACTTTACACAGTGACATGGAAGACCATGCAGTGAAGACCTATGGTTGAAGAGAGATTAGAGAACAGTATTAAGCCAGGAGCCGGGTGAACAAGTGGTGGGCTCCTAGAACACTCCTAACTTTCTCTTGGCTAAGGGTTCCCTGAAGAGCATATGGATTATCTTCCCTCCCTTAAAAGGGCTTCTTTCAAACGAAAGACTGCTGCTTCTCCAGCAGGGCCCAGAAAGCAGTTCTAGAAATGGACAAACTCTGCATCAATTTTTCCAGCCTGCTCAGAGACTTCCAGGATCCCTGTT
This sequence comes from Noctilio leporinus, assembly GCA_004026585.1. Lineage (NCBI taxonomy): Eukaryota > Metazoa > Chordata > Mammalia > Chiroptera > Noctilionidae > Noctilio > Noctilio leporinus. Next base: position 97,363 of record PVIW01004464.1, read on the forward strand.
ACCATTTCCACTGGGATAGCAATGGCTTTAGGTAGCTTGAAGTGAGACATGGACTAATGTCTCTGGTTTGGATTTTCAGGTTTTTTTACATTAATAATAAGCCCAGCTCATTTTTAGGCAGGATCCAGCAGACTAAGAAGGGCCCAGGATACTGTTATAACTTTGTTACAATTGAGCATTGATTATGACAGTCTCCATTATGAGATCAGGATCAACCTATATACAAGGAGGGGTAGGCTATGGGGCAGTTGGGGGAGGGAGCAGTGCAGGGGAGTGGGACTAGTGTCAATCTAGAGTAGCTCTACATTAACTTCAGCAGTCTTCTGTTGCTGGGACACCCACACAGACAACTTAGCTGGCAAAGGAGTGTGCAACTGTGGCAGCCTGCCCTCCTTTTGCAAGGTAGGCACTGAGAAGGCATCAAGATCAAAACTCCTATAAAGGTAAGTTTTGGATACCTGCAGTCAGGTTTTACATTAGATAAAAGGGGATAGGGACAGTTAGGTTATATAGCAGTGCATCCACTTGCCCTTGTGCCAAGTCTGTATAGTTTTTCTACTTCTCAGCATGGGATAAGGAGGGCTTATACCAGTAGGTCTATTGAAGAATGGGACCTATTTAAGGAGACGCAGTTACGGATTATTCCACTAGAGGGAGAACTTCCCAGGGTCCAACTAAAGGATTGAAGCCAGGCAAAAATTGTCCTAAAAACCACTAGATGAGGCAGGAGCCTTGCTCTCAGCAGAAAGGGACCTTAGCAAGGCGCAGTAGATTGTGAGGTATTTTTAGTGCAGACATGTGGTAGGGGTAACGCAGAAGCAACTGAGGTGGGAGGTGGGGTGTTAGAAGAGCCTCAGTGCTAGAGTGGCCCCAATTGGGGCTCAGATCATTGTTTTTCTCCCCCTCACCCCTTTCTCCTCCTCCAGAGGTTATGTTTGTTTGCCCCTTTGGCTTCAGAATCTCCGTATTAGGCATAAAACAAGGAGTCATAGCTTGATACACGAGAACTCTGTGTCTAATGATTAAGCGACCAGTATGTAGCTCAGCAAAGGTCTTTCATCTTTGCTTCTAATTGGGCACTTGTTTCTGTGAGAGTGACCCAGGCACCTCTGTTGCCATGACAACACTATTGTCTAGGCAATGGGGGAGGGGTGGTAAACTGCCTCTGTTGTCATGACGATGAGATCGCTGCTCAATCTCCCCAGGTGATCACTTTATTGTAGAAATGGGGTTAACAAGAGTGAGGGAGAACAACTCACTGCAAGAACTCTGGTGTGCCCAATGAATATCAAGGTGAAGCAATCCAACAGCTAGAAGAGGCTAGGGATGGTTTTTCAATTCTAGCCTAGCTTAAGGGGACCCTTTTATAATGGTCCCCTAGAAAGGCACCAATGTTAACTCATGAATTCTTAATCAGTATATGACAACCTGGGGTACCTTTCTCCTAGGTCGGGGGAGAGCCAGGAGCAACCATTACTAATTCTCAAAGCAGTCTTATGTTGATTAACATAAGATTCTAATACTGGCTAACATTTTTTTCCAGTGCTTATGTGACAGGCTCTGTGCCCAAATTCTGAATCACTATAGTAGACTTTCCTATAGGAATTAGGCTCTGTGCCCAAATTCTGAATCACTATAGTAGACTTTCCTATAGGAATTAGGCTCTGTGCCCAAATTCTGGATCACTATAGTAGACTTTCCTATAGGAATTAGTGTTCCAGTGGACAGATGAAAAAAAAATGGAATCAAACAGGTTAAAGTACTTAGCTTATTTGTGACCATCCTGGAACTAGAACCCAGGGTTCCTAGGTTGTCTAGTCCTTGCAGCCCTAAGTTTGCTTTTGGTTTGTGGTGAGAGTGGTAGGGAGAAAGGAGTCCTAGGGAGAAAGGAAGTAGGTCCCTCCTTAGTTATACACACCACACACTGGCGCCTCTGCTTTCTTCGAAGTCTTATGAATTCCTTATGCTGACCGGAGACGAAATTCACAGCAGCATACTCCAGCAGGGCAGCAAACACAAAGAGCAGGCACACAGCCATCCAGATGTCAATTGCCTTTACGTAGGACACCTGCAACACCCACCAACAGAGTAGTCAACCTTTCTGGAGTCCTCCTGTGGCCTATCTAGTAGGTTGCCAGCCCATATCAACTGCCTGCTGTTCTTCAGTTTTATCCTGAATTTCTTCTGTTTTTTTTTTTTTTAAGATTTTATTCAATTATTTCTAGAAAGAGGGGAAGGGAGAGAGGCAGAGAGGGAGAGAAACATCAATGTATGGTTGCCTTTCACCTGACTCCAGCCACAGACCTGACTGGAGACCTGGTTTGCAACCTGGTTATGTGCCCTGGCTGGGGAATCGAACCTGCGACCTTTGGGTTCGCAGACCGGTGCCTTACCCACTGTGCTACCAGCCAGGGCCTTCTGGTTTTTAAAGAAGCTTTCCACAATATTTCCAATTGTCTGAAGTCAAAGAGATCATCCTTCATCTCTGCACTGTCCACCCTCCACTTCCATCTGCCTTTTTTTCCTGCCTTTTTTTTTTTTGTACTTTTGCTTCTGATTCTGCTTCTTATTATTCTTTTAATGCCCACTTTCTTCTGATTCTTTTCTCTCTAAATGACAACAAACATGAACACTGCATTTGTTGGTCCTGTTACCTCCTAGGGTTCTCACAACCATGGTGGTAATTGGGCAGGACACTTGAAGCCTGGAGAGAAAGTGTTAGGCAAAGTTACCCAGTGAGAAGACATAATCTTGGGGTTAGGGGTTCTGATCTGCAGTCGCAATATCAAACTAGGAATTTCTTCCTTTTCCTCTTACACCCTTATTCTTCCCTTGGCCCTGTGGGTTTTCCTGCTGCCCTGTGTGAGAGGCCCTGCTGAGGAACTGAGCTCAGTGGTGACCTGGGGCCTCATCTCCCACTCTGGAGAGCAGACCAGAGAAGGGATCCCAAGGGAGTGCTGCCCACCCCTGGCTTTAGAAACTTTTCTTATTGCTATGTACTCTTGGCATCGCCTAACCAGTCCCTAGTGCTGTCCTCTTACTACCTGCCTTGACAGCCCTTAAGTACTTTTCTCTCTCATTTTCCTTGTGAATGTTGGACACTCACTTCTGGAACCAGGGTTGTGGTTGGTTGGAGCCTTGAGAGGGTTTAGAACTCAGGTTTTTAAACTTTTACCCCCTTAGCTAGATTAACTTCCTACATAGTTTTGAGCTGCTGATCTCACCCAAGGGGGCTCCCCAGCAGGAGCAGAACTGATGACAACCTCTTTCACCAGCTTTTGCCACATTGGACAGTGAAGGTACTGCAAACTTCAGGTAAGAAGCAGGTCTCACTGGATAACCTTCCACCTCAGTGGTTCTTACCCTGAGATAACCTCTCCCCCTAGGGCATTTGGCAATATTTGGAGACAAGTTTGGTTGCACAGTTTTAGGGGTGGTGGTGGCTACTAGCATCTAGTGGGTAGAGGCCAGAGACACGGCTAAACATCTTACAATGCATGGGACACACAACAGGCATTATCTGGCCCATAATGGCAGCAGTGTTAAGGTCAAGGAAACCCTCCTCTTTTAGGGGAAGTCCACTGAAATGGGTGGTGGTGGTGGGTTGCTAGGCAACCCTGATTGAGCATCCTTTGGTGTTTCCATTTTTGCCACCTACTACTAAAAGGGCATCCTATTTCATTCACCGTCTCCTAGGCCCACTGTGCTCCCAAGAATGTCTAGTCACTGCTACAAAAATTGACAATGACGCCCTGACTGGTAGCACAGTGGTTAAGGTGCCGGCCTGCGAACCCAAAGGTCGCAGGTTCGATTCCCCAGCCAGGGCACATAACCAGGTTGCAAACCAGGTCACCAGTCAGGTCTGTGGCTGGAGGCAGGTGAAACGCAACCATACATTGATGTCTCTTTCCCTCTCTGCCTCTCTCCCTTCCCGTCTTTCTAAAAATAATGAAATAAAATCTTTAAAAAAATTAAAAAAAATTGACAATGAGGTAATGACAAGGGAGGTCCATATAGGTCTTTGGACCATCAAAAGAAAAGTACGCCTTAAGCAGCAGGAAGAAAGTCTTGTTAAGGATGAATATATTAATACATCTTAAATATCCCTGGAACCCATGTATTTACTATCCTAGCTCATTGGGAGGACTGCAACAGTTTCCTAAATTGTCTCTCTGCGTGTATACTTGTCATCTCCAGTCTGTTCTCAGAATGACAGAGTATTGTTTTCAAAATCTAAATGTGATCATATCACTTCCCTGCTACCAAGCTTGGCTGTCCAGTACCTTACAATATAGCCTATACCTCCCTTAGCATGCCAGCATGCCTACTTCAGCCTCATCTTGCCCCTTGCCATCTGTGGCCCTGCCATGGTGAACTATTACTTCATTAATCTCCTAAGGAGGCAATCTGTCTGTCTCTCTTCTTTACTGTTCACTTTGGATATCACATCGTCTAAGAAGCCTTCCATGATTTTTCCAGCTTGGATTTATTGCCTCTGCTCTATATATGTGCCCAGGTTATCTACAGTTTCTTACTGTACAGTTTGTTAGCATCCATCAAATATAACTGGCTATTTCCTTCACTAGACTATGAGCTCTTGGATGGTAGGGACTGTTTCTATCATGTCCATTGTTCAATCTCCAGTGTCTTGCTCACTGAGTGCCTGGCACATAGTAAATATTTTTTAAATGAATGGATGGTTGGATGAATGAATGGGTGAGTGGATGGATGGATGATTTAGCAATGTATTTGCCTACTGGCTTCTGTTTCCTCTTTTTGCCCTCCTCACTGCTATCTACCCCAAGAACTATGGACTCTACGTTGCAGTATCTTGAGAGAATTGAGTCACTCCAACTAATGCGACTTTAGGTCTAATTTGTCAGTCTCTAGTAAAAAGTTCCATTTAGTTCTTCCATTTTGCACTGAGCCACCTGCAGTTGTATAGCTCAAGAATGCAAACAGAGATCAGTGCCTTTGGGAGATCCTATAATGGCAAAGAAGTGGTTTCCTGGGAACATGTGGAATAGTTATCCCAGCTGAGTTACTTTATAAAATGAGCCCCTGCTTCTCTCATCCTTCACACTAGAGTTGTATTGGGGGTGGGATTGGTGTGGTTTTCAGAATCCTCTGATTTAGCCCCACCTCTTTCCTTGGGGTTCCTACCAAATCTAATGTTTCACAAAGTCAAAAGTGAGCAGAAGCTCCCTGACCTACTCAGTCCCTTGTTCTGTAGGGCTGGTCAGTGAAATGCTTTTGTCTGGGACACATGCCTTCATATTTTCCTCACTGGAAATGAGGCCACAAAAAGAGCATCAAGATTTCACCACAATACTACAAAAACAAAGTAAAACAAATCCTTCAACAAAGTCCATTCTTTTCCAAATGAGGAAACTAAGGGATTCCTGGGAGCAGATGGATTGTGCTTGCTTACAGGAGGGAACTGAAGAAGGAAGTGCTCTTGGTTAAGAATAAGGCATAAATTACAGCACCTCCCTGAGTTAGAGAAGAATCTCCTTGCATGGCAGTGGCAGTAAACTAGGGCAGGATTATTAGGCCTGAACTACTTTCCTGCTTCTAGTCTTCATGCAAGGCCACTACCACCACATGGCCATCATAGCCTCTGTTCAATACCACCCCTGTCCATTTAGAAAACAGGATTATAGGAAAAAATACTTGCCAGTTTCCCCTGGGATACTTAACCCTAATCTGAACGTTGTCACCAGTTATCCCTAAAGGTGTTGGACTACCTAAAATGTTTCCTGGCATCTCAAAAGTAATTGGGATCATCACCAGCTGCTTTAGTCATTGGTCCACTACTCAGTTATTTCCTCCCTGATACCTAATAATTCTAATAGCCGTCATTTACTGAGTGGTCATTATTTGCCAAACACTCTTCTGTATTTATGCATTATTTTATTTGTTTCTTGCAATAATCCTGTGGAAGAGGTCATATTATTCCCATGTTACTGGAGAGGTGATTGAGAGGTTTAGAAATTAGTAAATGATAAGACTGGGACTTAAATCTGCCCGACTCTATAATCTCTTTCTCTTAACTACTATTCACTTCCATATAGCAAATTAGTAAATCCACTTTGGATGTCCAGATTACCACTATTTAAGTCCCCAGTAAATGTCTTTTTAGGAATAAACACAAGGAGATGAGAGATCACAAGGCCTGGTCCCCATCAAATCAGAGCAAATAGGAATAGATTCACTGTAAGAACTGTGTTGCTTTTGCTTCCCATGATTTCTCTGTGGCCTAGGATAGTGCCCGGTACATAGTAAATGCTCAATAAATATTTATAGAATGAGTGGGCTGTTTCCTGATTTTCTCAGAGCCTTGCTGACATAAGGACTTTGAAGTAACCTCTTAATTCCCTACATGAAGACATGAGACAGGGAGAACCTACTTCAGTCCCACCTGCAAAAATCTTTTAGTATAATCAAAATATTACCAGGGCCCAGATAATCAGAGTCCACTGACTTCAATATGCTACCTCAACATTTTCTCATCCCAAAAGAGCAGACATTGTATCTTGAGCTCTTTATAATAGTATCTGATTTCTGACATAGTAAGAGACAGGTATCGGTTTAAAATGCTTGTATTTCATTGTTTCTTGTGGGTCATGGCCCTGAGAAGGTCATTCTTTCTTGGGCTATATTGTCCTTATCTGTACCATGAGGGAGGGAAACTCCACTTGCTAAGGGTCTTTTGATCTGGGACATGCTAGTATTTCCTGGTGAAAGTTGAAGTAAGTTGGGCACTGTCTCTGCCTATTCCCCATCCAGACAGCATCTGCAACCACAGCTTCCCCCCTGTTAGCAGTATGTTGTTAGGAAAGAGAATGCAGGCCACTTGCTGTTTGCCCAATGGCTCTTCTCTATCCTAAATCCCAGGAAAATAGTGAGCCGGAGGGACCAGGGGATGAATGGGAAATGGCAAGCAAGTTCCCTTGCATGTTTCTTCACCTTAGGCAAAGAGGCCCGGGAGCCAGAGCTCTGAGTGGTCATGGTGAGCACGGTAGTGATGCCTAGGCCCACACGGGCAGGGGCAGCATCCATGTTGATCCAGAAGGAGATCCAGGACAGGATGACAATGAGTAGACTGGGGATATACATCTGAATCAGGTAGTAGCCCATCTGTCGTTCCAGGTGAAACTTGACCTCGATGCAGGTGAATTTCCCTGCGAGGAGAGATGAGGTATGAGGATTCAGGTCCTGAGCCTGCAGCTGAGCTTGATAGGCAGGAATAGCAGTCTTATCTCTGAGGGCCAGCCTCTGGGCACCCCAGCTGGACCAATAAATGAGTCTTCAGAATGCCCCTAGGGAGTGCTAAAGGTGTTTTAAGGAAACTCTCCAACCAGCTATCGAGATCTTCTGTTCCTGGCACTTTAGTTCCCTGCAAAAGACTTTCCACTTGACAGCAGAGTAAAAAAAAATTAAGAACTAAGAGCAGGAGGGCTCCAGAACCAGATTCCCTAGGTTTGAATCCTGAACCTTCCATTAACTAGCTATATGACCTCAGGCAAAACACCTAAGCTTTTGGAGTTTCAATTTGCTTATCTGTAAAACAGTATTAATGATGTCAACTCCATCACTGGACAGTTGTGAGAATTAAATGAGATAATGTATTTGAGGTGTTGATCACATAGGTAGCTGGTACTATGATCATTGCTAAGAAAGCAATATCCACTCAAATCTCAGCAGCCTTGCTTGGGCTTGCTGGTAACCCAGAAGCTCTCTAGCAACAATGATTCACTGAGATAAACACTATGTCTTGAGTAAGTGAAAGTAGCTGGATAGCAAACATCTGGAAACGGTGTCCAACAGAGACCAGCTATGGATAGCATGTAGAGGGTTGGTTCCCAGAGAGCATCAGGAGGTAGCATTCTGGACCACCAACAAAATGTGCATTGGCTCCAGGCACATGTACATTGCTTTGCTTTCTCAGCCAGCCATCTTCACTTTACCCTGCTTCCCACACCCTGAGGCTAAGAAAACACTAGCTCAGAGCTCCTAGAAGTAGAGGTTCAGTATAACTAAAGCAAAAAGCAGAGGATGTGTATACTGTTCTTTCATTCTGGCCTATGCTTGCTGTTATTGGGCCTGTTTGGTTCTTCGAGGCTAGTGATTTCATGAGTAACTGATTATGGCATTGACATGCTGTATGATGCCGTAATTTCCTACTGTTTCCTTAGTCTACCCTGCCTCACCTCCCTCTGGGCTTCTTGCCATGACACACCTTTTCTAGGTATCCCTATTTTCTTTCATTCCTTTTCTTTTTATTCAATAGCAGTTTAGTTTGTAATGGCAAAATTCGCACTTATTTAGTACAGAAAAAAGCTAGAAGTAGAGAAGGAATAATGATATTCAAAAGCTGACATTTACCAAACCCCTACTGAGTGCCCAGTTTATAAGGTTTGTCTCATTTAAATCCCATAGGAACTCTTTAAGGCAGGAAAACTTATTCCTTTCCATTTTACAGATAGAGATACTGAGGCTTGAAGAGATCAAGTTATGTTTCACAAGGGCACCCAACTAGTAAATGGTAGAGCCAGAATTCATTCAGCCTTGATTCCAAAGTTCTGTTTTTTGTCCAAATGTATCACACTATTTAAAAATTTTTGTGCTATTTCCTTCCAGGATTTTGAAAAAGATTTTATTATTTCCAGAGAGAGAGGAAGGGAGAGAGGCAGAGAGGGAGAGAAACATCAATGTATGGTTGCCTTTCACCTGCCTCCAGCTAGGATTTGGCTGGAGACCTGGCTTGCATCCTGGTTATGTTGCCCTGACTGGGAATCGAACCAGCAACCTTTGGGTTCTCAGGCCTGAGCCTTATCCATTGTGCCACTAGCCAGGTCTCCTTCCAGGATTTTTAACCACATGCTTTTGATATGTTTCTTTTCCCAAAACGTAATTATTCTGTGTGTATAACTTTGATTCTAACTAAGCCTTTTCTACTATATTCTATCATGTTGCTAAAGCAACTTGCAAGCATCCTTTTAAACATCTGGATAATATACCACCAAGCAGATGCACTATGTAATTTACTTAACCCCTGTCCTATTAATGGATATTTACAACAATTTCAAGTTTTTGCTAATATAAACAGTGACCCAGCAGCTTTCTTGGGGTTTAAAGTCAGTATGATCTTTTAGAATATTTTCTTTTACTAAATTCCAAAAAGTGGGGATACCTGGATCAATGGGTGTGATGTTTCATTGAGTTGTACACTTGAAACCTGTATGGTTTTGCAAATCAATGTCATCCCAATAAATGTAATTTAAAAAAAACTTTCTCAAAAATGTGTCTCCCTGTATCACCTTCATCAGAATCCTCAGGATGGTTGTTCAAATGCAGATCAGAATCTCTGAGGGGCAGAACCCAGAAATCTCTGAGGGGCAGAACCCAGAAATCTATTTTAATAGGCTCCCCAGGGGACTATACAGTATACAAAGTGCCAGGTTCCCCCTCCAGTGAAGGTTATATCAACTTCCATTTCCACCAGCAATTTTACAATTTAATGGTCCATTGGCCTCACTCCCTGCACCCCCACATACACAAACACACATATTCATAAGGTGGCACTGAAACATGGTAGCACACCATAGGAAGTACCTAGGATCTCTCCTCTTCATCTTTCAGCCTCTATTTCAGGGTCATAAGTCTTGTTAGCCAAATTGCCAGGGAAGCAGCATTGGGGCAGATGCTCTGGCAGACCCTCTCTACTTTCTGGCCCATATTTCACACCTGGGAAGACAAGCCAGTTCAAGAGAGTTGGCAGTGGTGGCAGTAGTAGGACGTGTGGACAAGAAGCCACCAAAGGCTTGGGGCCTATTTCCTTCTGGTTCATTGCAGCTATTGATCACTCCCAGATGGAGATTCCCTACCTTCCACACAAAGTTGGCCCCAAGATAGATGAAATACTTCTACTCACTGGAAGCATCTTGTGAGCATCCTTTTAAACATCTGCAGCATTTGACATGGACAAGAATATGGGCTTTGGAATTAGACCGATCTGAATTTGAATTCTAAATCAGCCATTTAACTAGCTGTGTAACTTGGACAACTGATTTAACTTCTTAGAACCTCAGTTTCCCCTTTCTGGAAAATGGGACTGATGACCCCTACCATAATGAGATGAGTAATATAAACCATTTAATACCACATCTGGCATAGATTGAAATTTCTGTAGAGGCTTGCTGCGTTGCCCCCTTCCCTTCCATCTGGAGGACCTCCTGTAACTCATAGGCAATAAAGATCCTGTGTTTTACCTGTGTTGTAGTACTTGGTACAATAGCCTAGATCCTTTTCATCTTGCAAGATAAACTGGGGTAGAGTCAGCCCCTCAGCCACTTGTACAGCAGGAGCATCTTCCAGCCACTCAAACACGAGGTCATTCATGGTATAGCCAACTGAAAGTGACAGAAATGGCAGAGGGCTGCAGAGTATATGTGCTGGGTAGAGATAAGGTAGTGTTAGAACTGGCACGAAAGAACAGATGAGTAAGATGTGGGTTTTAGGAGCTCTGTACTCATCTTGGAAAGTGGAACCTTTCTGAAGAGGGTACTTAGTTGTCTCATAGGCCCATCAGAAGTGGGCAAATCAGAAAGATTTCCAGACTCCTCTCCTCCCTAGCTTTCAAGCTTTAGAAGGGCCAAAAGAAAATCTATTCTTGCAGACCTAGAAAGCAGGTCAAAAAGGTTGGAAAGATATCAAGAAACCTAGCTGGCAGTCTCCTGCCATATCTCAAACCCAGGGGAATAAGCATGTGTATCGACCACATGTCTCAAACTGAGCCAACCTCAGAACCTGGGCTTCTGCTACTGCACCCTAGGGAGGGAGGAGAGAGCTATGTATACCTGCCTCTCATACATGGGACAATGTGTACAACCATAGAGTCTTAGCCAGGCCCCTGAACTAGGGAAAATTGAAAGCTAAGATCTGGACATGCCAAGTTGCTCACGGAGAGCTAGAAGCTTGTGAGGGCTCCTACCACATCTGTGACCATATTTGTACCTGACAGGTAGAAACGGGAGCAGAAACACCAAGGCTTGTGGATGTCTAGAGTAGGGCCTTGACCCAGAGTAGCTATGTGACATTGGGCAAGTCACTTCCCCTTCTGTAAAATGCTCCACCTATTTTTAGAGTTGTAAGAGGGTAATGGAAACCTGGTCATGAAAGTAGTTAATGAACTCAAAAGAGCTGACCACATATGGCACATTCTAGCTCTTACATGCTGGAAGGAGCTTAATGAGCCTTCTTTTCTGAGGACTGAGTGGATGTCTTCTGACCTTGCCATGTCACCTCACCCAGGAGATGGCAAAGGGGTAGACATGGGTGATTCAACCTTGTTGTCCTTCAGCCTCTGGGCAGTTAGTGCAGCCCCTGCAGGCTCACATCTCTGCTGTAAAATAACCCTTGGCTAACTTTGCCACCCTGAGCACTGTTTTATGTCTAGAACTGTCTTTGTCCACCTTTCTACAAATCTGTATTCATGAGGAATCGGGGTTCAAAGAGTACCCCATCCCTGGCAGCTCTATGGGCCTCTAGAATGTCTTAACTTCAAGGGAAGTTGAGGTAGAATCACTTCAGGCACTGTGAGAAGGAACACCTCTTGGTCAGAGGAAGTGCCCCTCAATGACTCCCCACAACCAGAACAAATGAATTTATACATAAGGCAAGTACTTCCCATTCCCCTGCCCCATGGAACACCTAGGCCAGCAAATTGTATGGGGATGGGAAAACACACTGTGTTAGGTGTTAGCAAGTGCTGGCTTCTAGTCTCATTTGTGCCAAGAACTGTGTGCTTGGTCATGTCCCTCCCTGCTCTGGGGTGCCCTTTTCCTGTAGTATCTCAAGATGGAGTTAACTAGCTGGGATACCAGACCTTGTTCCGTGACTCTCTAGGGGTACTTACAGCTCTCCAGCTGCATTGTGCAGGTCTGGATGTCCATGGGGAAGTTCTTGAGATCCATCGGGCAAGACAAAATGAGGGTCAGTCTGGCAGGGACAGTAAGAAAGAAGTGACATTGGTTTACTGGAGCCAAGCATAACACAGGGGACCCTCTTTCCACCCCTCAGCTTTTATCTGGCATCTTCCCCTTGACCCAAACTCTCCCAACAGGTATACCTGATGCTGTAGAGCACATTTCCATTCTTGAAGATGCGCAGTAACTTGTTGTCAGTGGTCACCTCATGGAAGTTGGCCCCTTTCTCATTGGCAAAGAACAGATCAGGTTTCCAGATAGAGTCCAGCATAGAGGGGTCGAGATCCAGTGAGTCATCAGGATACTCTCTGTAGGCCAGGCGTGGGTCATTCCACTGCTGCCGCAAGAAGACATTCACTCGGTAGTCCTGCAAGTGTGCAGAGATGGGCCCATCAGAGGCAGCGCTATTCCTGGGGCCCAGCCAGCCTTGCATGGACAGGAGGGTTATGAGGTAGAAATGCTAGGAATACATCTCAGGGGCAATGGGCATTTTCCATAGGAGAAGTAGACAGCCTTGGGCTGATATGGGAAAGATGGAAAGGGAAAAAGACATTTATTGAACACATACTATGCACCAGGCTCTCTGCTAAGTGCTTTCTTTATGTGCTTCATCTCATTTAAATCTCGCACCCACCCTGTGAGGGGGGTGCTGTTATGACCCTCATTTTCCAGATGAGGAAACAGAGACAAAAAGAGACCTGCCTAGGGTTATACAGCTACTCAATGGTAGATCCAGGATTTGAACACAGTCTGTCTGATTCTAAAGCCTCCCAGGCTACCTCTCAGGCTAGACCATCTGCTGCTTAGGCTAGTCTGCCTTTAGCACTGAAACCGCGGGCTGGGAAAAATGTTCCTCCCAGTGACCAACTTCACACACACCATGAGCTTAGCTATGACCATGAAACCAGGAGAGGATAGCAGAGAGAGAAAAGGCATGTTATCTGGAGGGCTTCACCCATTCACACTAGAGTGAAAGTGGGGAACAGAGAGACCTTACCATGGTAGTCTCAGTGACGGAGCCGAAACTGTTAATGAAGATGTTGCAGGTCACATTCACGGGTGGGCCTAAGGGTAGGTAGTAAAGCACAGCCATAGTGTCAGGGCATTCCAGGTGGCTGGGAATAGGTACCAGGACTCCCTCCCTGGGCTTGAATCCAGAACACTGCTGGGAAAGGGTAGTGGCAGCCACACAGAGCCATGGGCAATGGGGAAGTGAGGCTCCTTCTGAACTGAAAGATCTAGCCTTATTCCTCCAACTTACTGTATTTGGGACAAGGGATAGGGGCTGGCTCAGCAGTGTGGCCCTGAAAAGTGTGTGTGTGTGGGGGGGGGGGTTTGTAGGATGAATGTTTCTTACCTTTAAAATTGGGCCTAATCCTAGCATCATATCCAGATGTTCGCCCCATAAGCTTGTCAAGGAAATCAGAGGGGGACATGGGCTGGGAATCCTTGGTTCCAGATGTGATTTCCTCTTTTGCCAAGGCAACCCTGGACAGAAGAGATTTTTAGAAGTTTAAGGCCAGTTGTGTTCTGCATTTTATCACAGACCCTCTCTTTCCCTGTCCTTAACCACCTCTGGCTGTTCTCCTCATTAGGCAGGAAGGTGGGACAAGATGAGTCTCTTGGTGCCCATTTGCAAAATGAGAACAGAAATAGCCATAAACTAACATGGCAGATCACCAGTTAGTCCTAGAAAATAGCTTTCATTTATATTAGATCTTTTTATACTCACTATTCTTAGTGATAGGGATGAGCACTATTATTTCTATTTTCCAGATGAGAAAACTGAGGCTTACAAAGGAGGAAGGACTTGTGTGATTGTAAACTGGTGCAGCCACTATTGAAAACAGTATGGGGGTTCCACAAAAAGTTAAAAGTAGAATTACCACATGAGCCATCAATTCTAGTTCTGGGTATCTATCAAAAGAAAGCAAACACTAAGTTGAAAAGATATATTCACCTCTATGTTCATTGCAGTATTATTTACAATAGCCAGAATATGGAAGCAACCTAGATGTAGATCAAAGAATAGATAAAGGAGATGTGGTAGATATATACATTGGAATATCTTGAAGCAATACAAAAGAATACAAGCTTGCCATTTGAGATAACATTGACGTACCTAGAAGGGATTATACGGTAGTAAGTGAAATAAGCCAGTCAGAGAAAGCAAAAACTGTTTAATCTAACTGACATGTGGAATCTGAAACAAACAAACAAAGAAACTGAAAGAGGAATAACTTGCCCAAAGTCTCAGAGCTGATTGATAAGTGACAGGATCAGGACACAAACCTGAGGCCTTTTGCAATGTTCTCATTATGACAGACTCAGGAAGGGATCACAAGTCCCCACAGCCCATGGTTGGGGGTGTGGGGATGGGAAAGGAGATAATACAACATTTAAGGTACTTTGCATATCTATGGCAAGCTGGTCTAGATAATAGCTGTGCTCCTGCCCAGGTAAAAGGGAGGATGTTATTGCTTAAGATACTTCTCATAACAGTGACAAGGTGACAGCCTTTCCTGAAGGGAAGCTGTGCTTCTTCCCTTGTAACATCCCACTTCCACTTAAGATACTTATACTAACACAGATGTGTGGAGCTCCAGGTCAGCATTTAAAATTATGGGGAGCCAAGAAAGAGGAGCCATGTGGTTTAAAAGGATGTAGAAGGCCCCTCCCCTGTCCGCCATGAGATCTGGTATGAAAGAAGGGGACCATGTGGTTTGGAATTAAGAATTGGCGTAAGAAAGAGGAGACTCACTGGGAAACCTGCCTGGAGAACATGGTAGCATGGTTGATGAGGTTGGAATTGTGGGGACCTGCCTAAACAAGCACGGATTAGTGGGAGATGCCTGAAATGCTGAACTGCGATCAGGAATGCTGAGCCATGGACTTCTGCTTTTCTGAAAGACGGTAGCTCTGACTGGTGTATTCTCAAACAGGCCTGGTTTGGCAGGGGGAGGCAGTATTGTGTGTTTTGGGGTGTCTTGAAGGGAGTGGGACTTAATAGCAGAACCCCGACATTATTCTAAACCTGTAAAACTTTTAAATAAACTCTTCCTTTCCGCCAAATTGTTGAACTGGGAGTTGAGCTTCTGGGAGGCAGGCAAGTGGACCCCACAGTTGTTCCAGAACAGCATAGGCTAGGGCTCCGTAACAGTGACTTGAATGTACTCAAAGAAAAGTGACCGCTCACTAGAAATAATGTGGCTATGGCACCATTTTGCCTATATAGCCTAGGCAAGGATTGGAGGGGCTCAAGGTTAATTGCATCCCTGATAGTTGGTTTCAGTTGTTTGGCCTTCATGGTGAGCCATTCAGGCACTAGCACCTAGCTTCTGGAGGAGGAGGCTTGGCTTCTGGCATTTGATCTAGCAGAAAACTTTTTTGAGCTGGACCACAGTTCAGGGGTGTGGTGGCTGCAGGCAGGTTAACATGCTTTGGCAACAAAACAAGTGGGGGAGCAGGGCTCCTGGAGCATCGAAAAGCCTCCATATGACTGCTCATTTGCTTACCACCCAACTGGCTGGAGGAGGGACCTGGAGCTCAACAAAGCCTTGAGGGCAGAGATGGGGCTCAAGGACTGAGCTCAGGCTGGACTCCTGGCTGGGTCCTGTGCTTCCTGCTCTTCTTGCCATCACCATTGCTCCAGGTCTAGAGCTAGCTCCCCCAGTGCTGTACTGTGGAGCTGTAGGTAGGCAGGTTGTCCACACTAATCAGGTGCTTTTTGGCCACCTGCCTGACAAGCTACATGGCCCCACACATGGAGCAGCCAGACCCTTGCCATGCTTCCCTACTCTCAAGTCACCTCTCCTGCTAGCCCCATCCCCACAGGGTCCTGTCACAGGCTGTGGGCTTAGCTGTTTTGAGGTCCAACCCCTGTTTCAGCCCTTTTATTCTGGGGCTACCTTGTCTATAGACCTGAGAGTAGTGTCACTGAGGTTTTCATTCTAGAAAGTTCTAAATGCTGGCAGATGGGGAAGGTTACAATGCAATGGGATAGGAAGAGAACTCTGGTCTGCTCCTGGGTACCTGAGTGACTTTGGACAGGTCACATCCCCTCTCTAGGCCTTAATTTCCATTTGTACAATAAAGGACTTAGATTTGCAACTTTCTAAGGGGCTGCCTTGCTTTCATTGCCTAAGTGGGAATGCTGCCACCAAAGCTTGGGCTTTGAGGTAGCCTCCAGGAGGTCCAACAAGGTCCAGATAGGTGGCAACTTTTGCCGTATCCTCATCAACTCCAGCTGAGCCACCATTCCACATTGGGCTGCTTTTCACCCTTCAGAGGTTTACCACCCGCCCATATTGCCTCCCTGTCTGCCAGCCAGCAATGTGTCTGTAAGCATTAAGGCAGAAGGCTCCTCAGAGGCAAGCAGACCTGGTCTGCTCTTTGAATTAAGAGGAGGGGGATGGTACTGTAGTGACCCTCACCCCTCCTCCAGTTTGGAAGGCACTGCTCTTATGACCACTTCAGCCCAAGCCACAGCCTCTTTTCTGCTCAGCACACTGTCAACCTACACTGGCTCCTATTTAATGAGAAAGGGAGCCCGAAGCATGTCTTGCTCCTAAGGCCAGGAAATGATGGCCATTTAGTGCCCACCCAGGGACAGCAAGCACACAGGCAGGATAATTGCACAGGGCTAAGGTATGGTCAGCCCAGATTCATTTTGATGTGGCTTGTGTCAGGATACAGAGGCAGCTAGAATGCACACCTGGACTTTGGTCAGAACTGCAACAGGATATGTTGATTAAGTTACCCAGCTCCTATGGATATGCTGATGAAGCTAGCCAAACCCACCCTAAATGTGTAACTGAAAGTATAAATTCCCTGCCCCCTAAAGTAAAGAGGGAGATCACTTCTCCAAGAGTCACTTCCCTTTCCCTTCCCCCAATAAACTCATGGTTTAATCCCACAGGGGTCTTCAGGTGTGATTTCTCCTCTCAAGGCTGACCTTACAGTTTGGAGCAAACTCCTGCTACTCAGAGCCTTTTGGGTGGGCGGCTGGCAGATGTTGGTGTCATTTTTAGGGATCTGAGCAGTGTGTGGCCAAACTGGTAGGGGGATAGAACTGGATGGCAGGACAGATGGCCTCTGTTCTGGAGCTTAGCTACCTAGCGCCTCCCTGGGCCCAGAAAGCTTCCAGCCATGAAGAGGTCTTCCTGCCAGTTCTGGGGCCTTGACCCACTCCACGAAAAGCTCCTGGGTCCAGATCAGAACAAGGGGTGTCATCCCCTGGAGCCCTCAAGAATGTTTTCCCCCCCAAAATTGGAGGAAAATGTTCCAGATGCCCCTGATGCTCCCTGCCAGAGTTTGCATGCATCTCCTTCTCCCCCCACTCAACTCACCTGAGGAGGACCTGACCTGGCAAGATCCAGAGGAGAAGAAAGGAGAGGGTTGCAGGAACTTGAGTTGTCATTCTGTGGACCCCGGATCCTTATCTCAGCCTGGCAGAGGTGAGGGGATATTCTGTGGGGACCGCCGAAAGTACAGATCCTTCCTCCAATTTGGTCAGATCACAAGAAGCCGGTGAGGCCAGGCTAGGAACCTCAGTTTCTGTCCCTCTCCCTCTCTCTTCTGCCCTGCTGTTACCAGTCAGGGAACAAACCTTCTCCTAAAAATTATCTTGACACAGACAACCCTACTGGCGCCTGCTCTGGTTCACCTGGGCTCCTGAAGGGCTTCAGACTGCCGGTGGTGGGAGCTAGGAGAGCAAGCAGTCTCCTAACCCTGGAGAGCCTCGGAGGGGAGGGAGGAGGAAGAGTGGGAGGAAGTTTCCCTCCCCGCTTCCCCCAGGTGCACCCTCCCCCGAAAGCAGCAATTTAAAGACACAGTCGCTGGCAGCTGGAGTGGTTTTGGAGTTCACCAGTGTGCCAGGGAGGGGACTGAGGCTGCCCATGCAGCTCGGAGAAGACCCAAGGTGTTTTGCCTAGCTTCTAACGTTCCAGGTGGAGGAGTGTATGCAGGCTGTCCTGCTTCTTGCTCACCAGCAGCTTTCCTTTTACCTTGGGGCTACGCTGGAGCTAAACTGTGAAGTCCTAATGATTTTATAAAGGGAAAAGAATACCTGAGAGGGTTTAAGTAAAGACACTGGATATTTGCACTATCAGCTTCAGGTGTGAGAGGGGACAAGGAGGAGGTGGCCAAGGGCAGGGGTGGCTTTTCCTCAATCTTCTGGATGGAGGATACAGAGGAACTTTGGAGTCCTCCTCATATGTGGTCTGCTTGCCTGTTTGTCCATTTGTCTGTCTGACTGTCTCATCTCCTTCATCCTTGCAGATGCTCATTCTTTTCCCGCTTCCCTCCCTTGGGTCATTTCTGGTGAGCTTGGAATTTCCCTTTTCCCAATACACTTTCTCTAGCCCAGCTCCATTGTGGCAAAGAATAAGTAGGTGTCTCTGGCAGGCCCAGGGCAGGCCTGGCACACAAAAGGCTGAAGCCTGGTTCAAAGGAGTCAAGGGGCTTCCAAGAGCAATGACCTAGCAGCAGGCAGCCCTGGGCAGAGGTGAGAGGCAGAGAGGGTGGACCTTCTCCTCTCTTGCCTTGTCCATTTGCTTACAGCATTCAGGTGTTTCAGCAGCTCCATGTCCTCTGATAGACATTTCCCCAAACTCCCAGATGCATCATCTAAACCACTCTGGGACTTCCCCAAGTTTCTTGCCTGCCTACCTGCCTTCCTTCCTTCCTTCGTCCCTCTTTTCTCAATCCTTTTCCTCCCTCTCTGAAGCTTCCTTTTATCTATCCTTTATCAATCTCCATATCCCTCCCTGTTTCTTCAGTTTCACCTGTGTCTGTCTCCCCCTCCTGTTTTGCACTCACTTTCTCTCCATCCCACTTTTTTCTCTCAGCCTGCCCATTATCTCCATTCTCTCATGTTATCCTCCTGAATTGCAACAGTGAAAAGCCAGGGGTTTTCATTTCTTCTTCATTGGAAACTCACATACCTGCTCTGCTGAGTTTTGGGTGTGTGCTGGGAGGACATGTTGGTGCCAGTTTACTGCAGCCCTTCCCTCCCAGGCTCACCAGAGAGGGTTTTTTGGGGATTAGAAGCTCCTCTATGGACCTATTTGGGACTTAGAAGCATTAGTGTTAAGATAATGATGGTGGGACCGGTGGCTGTGTTATTAAAGAGGAGGAATTTTAAAACCACAAGTGAAAGAGAAAGAACATAATTTTAAATAATGCACACTGAAATTTTGATGGGGGAGCTAAGCTTCCGGAATTGGGACTCTGAGGATTACAAGCCTCAAATAATGCTTATATGGCCAATAAGTACAAAGAACCATGTACTAGTTTTCCCAAAATCACCTTCGCAGCCTTTTCACCTGCTCTCCTTTTCTCCTTGCTTTCTTTTAGCATGGTGATACTCCAAAGGCAAGAACCAAGTCTTACAGAACCTCCCGAGGCAGGGCTCCAGGCTAGGGAGCTAAGGGCAGGTGGGAGTGAGGGTGTTTGTGAAGCATTTATCTCCCCTGTTGAACTCCCTCCCTCCAGCAAACCTAATCATCTCACTTCTGCTGCCTCAGTTGTCCCCTATTGCTCTTGGGGTGCTGCATGATTTGACCACTCTGCTTGACCCACTGATGCAACTAGACTTGCCTATCTCTCCAGGTTGCAGCTATTTTCACACATTGTTTCCTGTACCAAAGCGCTGTTTCCTCCACTCTTTCTCATTCTCCTAGACAAGGTTTTGCTGTCAATTTGTTTAGGATTTCTTGAACTGCTTCCTGCACCTCATATATGAATTAGGAGACCTTCCAAAGTGTTCCCACAAGATCCTTGCCTTCTCCTTTCCCAGCATTTCTCATACTCCATTACAGTCATCAGCTTATTTGCACTTCTCTATAGCTATACCACAAACTACCTGAGGGCAGAGACATAGTATCCACCAAATTCTCTGGGGCCCGGCCCAGAGATTGGCACATGATTGGCAATTAGTGAACATTTGTTGAAAGATTCATCCTGGGCACCCAGAGATGTTTCCCCCAACATAGTGCCTCTGCATTTTTCTGTCAAACAAGAATGAGAAGTGTGACATGCAGAGAAAAGCCCAGCATGGAGTAATGGTACCTAGGAGAAAGAAGGAAGCAGTTCTCTTCCCCTTTTCCCTTAGGTTTGTGACATCACACTCAGGCATCTGGAATTCTTGGCTAATGCAACACAGGTCCATTGTCTTGGTGTCACCTCCTATGTGTCTGTGGGATCCCTGAGTGCTGAGAGCAGAGCATAGTCAGCTTTCTGGGAGGAAAGATCCCTTCTTATGAGAGGCTGTAACAATAAGCAAATGTCTGGCTGGCATGAAAAATGACTACAGCTTTGGTAGAATGCTGGAAACAGCCTCTTTGGGAAAAGAGGGGAGAAAAAATGCAAAGAACTGGGTAGGCTGTTCTAGGAGTTGACAAGCGGTAGGGAAGATACCCATTCAAAAGTCCGCTCTACCCACTGGAAGCCATACTCTTTGAAGATGACCTCAGCATTCTGGTCTGGCAAGGATACAAAATTGTGTCCAGCCTTGCTCATACCATTTTATCATCAAATTATGGTGTATATATGAATCTCCATGTTCCAAAATGTATCGTACCGTTTTCCTCTTTTGCAATTGGCTGCCACATTGGCCAAGTTGGCTATATTGTGGTGTTGAGGTTGTGTAGAAGCTATAACAAGCAAAGTGTTTTTCAGTTGAAAGATACTATTTTACCATGAAAAAACTATTGAGCTGCTAAACATGGATTAAACACATTTTCATAAATGTTTCATTTTAGGAAAGAGTCTGTCCCATTTCAGGCCTATGTAAGGCAAATTGCAATTGTACCCTCTTGACAAGCAGGCTTCCTGAAAGCTCATTCTGAGGAGCAGTATATTTGTGTTGGAATGGGTATTACTTGGTGAATTCATTACTTTTAGGGCTTAATTTAGGGGCAAATTTGAAGAATCATTTGGCATACCTTCCTGAACCCAGATCCGCCTTATTGCTTATCCCACTTACTGAAGTGAGGAGGTGGTCTGAGGGGTATCTTGAAGAGGCAGGTTGTGTCCCCAGTTTGAGGAAATCCCCACAGCATTAGCTACTTTTCAGAAGCATTTGGGTGTAATAGGTTGTATATGTGTATTAAATAAAAGGTAGATGATTTTTTAAATATCTGCTGATGAGGACCCACTGAATTTCAGTTGGATCTCCAAGGAGCAAGGCTGCATCCTTTTGCTGTGTGTTTTTCTTTTCAGGGTCATTTTGAAACTCCAAGGGTGTGACAGTTAACTCAAAAGTGAGGGCTCAACTTCTGGTGCTGAATGAGTGCTACTGGCTTAGTCAGGAAGCCCTTTGGCTCTTCAGTCTTAAGGAGACATGCATAACGTGTGTGGGTAGTAGTAGTGGCAGTGGGAGTTTCACAGTCCTCAACTCGACTGGAAAAATAACAAAATGGCAGATGATTTGGACATGTTCACCATTCTAAGACTTTTGGATAATAATTGCTTTCATTAGATCTGATGTTTTAAAGATTAGCCTTCTCTCTTTTTACGGACTATTTCAAACATGAGGCTTGCAGACAAAGCCTGGGGTATCTAAATTTGGGAGAGCTTGTGGAGAGGTTAATTGAACTCTTCCCAGTCCTCAAAGGTAAACCAGGTATCAGCAGCAGGAAACATTTACAAGTACTGGTCCTGTCTTTGTTGCTAGGCTCTCTGTTTAGTGTCCAGGCCACAAAGAGAAGTGGGGCTCCAGCCAGGAAAAGTATATTGACTAACATCAGGTATGCACCATTCCTCCCCTGCTAGACCCTCAGAATCATTACTCATCTCATCAGTCACTTGAGAGTAATTCACTAGGTGTACAGGAGAGTTTCATTAAGGTTTCCACAGAGTTTGTGTTGACCTTCCTTGTCTCTTGACTCTCAAACTCTGAAAAATTCATTTTTGGAGATTATAAGACCATATCACGCCTCTCCTCAAAAGTAAATTGGTTTTTGCTTGTGATCATGCTTATGAATATCTTGTTTCACTCATTTGGGGATTGTAATCATTCATGCCATGTAAAGGTACAAAGCCTGTAGATAACATAAAAGCACTGGAACTTGGAAGGATGAATAAATATTTACTGTGTGGAATTACTTCCCAGTAATTCATGCATGCACTCAACAAATATATTTTTAAAGATTTTATTTATTATTTTTAGGGAGAGAGAAAGGGAGAGAGGCAGAGAGGGAGAGAAACATCAGTGTATGGTTGCCTTTCACCTGCTTCCAGCTACAGACCTGGCTGGAGACCTGGCTGGAGACCTGGCTTGCAACCTGGTCACGTGCCCTGGCTGGGAATCGAACCAGCAACCTTTGGGTTCACAGGCCAGCACCTTATCCACTGTGCTACCAGCCGGGTCAACAAATATTTATTGAGTGCAAATCACATGACGGATGTTCTAGGTGCTAGAGATACAACAGTGAACAAAGCAGATGAAGTTCCTGCCCTCATGTATTTTATATTCTGGTGGAGTAGTAATGTACAGGTGACCCTTGAATAACATGAGGTAAGAGGTGCTGACCCTACACACACACACACACACACACACAGAGTAAAAAATTGGCATATAATTTTTAAATTATTTATAACCATCCTAAAAGATATAGATGCTTGTGTATTTGTTTAGCTAAAAAAGCACACACATTATTCCTTAAAAATGAAAATACATATACTTTAGATTGATACAAATATTATGTTTGAGTTTGTAAATATATCAGTATAGATTTGGTTTTTGGGTTGACTTTGTTCTCACAATAACCATCAAGCTTCCCCTACCCTGACATCCTGTAAGATACTGTGACTGAGTGATTGCCTTGTAAAATATCATGTAACTTAAATTGTGGTATGTTGTTACACATTGAATCAATCTAAAATTCTTCCATTTTTGAAGCCAGATAAACCTGGACTCATCTTGGTTAGGTTCTTAGTGACTGTAAAACTTGGGGAAAGTTTTAAAATTTCTGACCTACTTTTTTTCATTATCTGAAGGGCTGCTATGAACAAATATTATATATATACTTGGAGTTATAAGTAAAGTGGAAAGTCAATAGATGTTAATGCTCTTTTCCTCACTATCATTTTTATTCCCCCAATATAATGGAATAATCATGATAGAGATAGATAAAAGATTTTTCTCTCTTAAGCTCAAACACAGTAAATCCAGTCAGGTACAAAGATGCTGGAGAAATCATATAATGCTACTGTGAAGGGCTGAATGTAAATATGATAATGAGAAAAGATGAAAAAGTGACAGTCAGTTTTAGAAAATACTCCCTGAAACCAAATCATCTTTGCATGCTACATGACCTGAGTTTGCATCAACCAAAATCATGTTCAAAAGATAATATGTTTGTAAGACAGAGTATTAGTCAAAGAAAATATCAATGACATAGGCTTCGTGAGTCTTCTTCCTGACCTGTTGGTCTTGGTGTTTGTGTCAGAACCACTGATAGCAAGATGTCTTCAGGAAATGCTAAAATTGGGCACCCTGTCCCCAACTTCAAAGGCACAGCTCTTATGCCAGATGGTCTTTTCAAAGATGTCAGCCTATCTACAGAAGAAAATATGAGGTAATCTTCTTTTACCCTCGACTTTACCTTTGTGTGCCCCATGGAGATCATTGCTTTCAGTGACAGGGCAGAAGAATTTAAGAAACTCAATAGCCAAGTGATTGGTGCGTCTGTGGATTCTCACTTCTGTCACCTGGCATGGATCAACACACCCAGGAAGCAAGGACTCATGAACATCCCTTGGTGTCAGACCCCAGGTGCACCATTGCTCAAGACTATGGGGTCTTAAAGGCTGATTAAGGCATCTCATTCAGTGGCCTCTTTATCATGGAGGATAAAGGTATCCTTCGCCAGATCACCCTTAATGACCTTCTTGTTGGTCACTCTGTAGATGAGCCTCTGAGGCTAGTTCAGGCTTTGCAGCTCACTGACAAACATGGGAGAATGTATAGAGCTGGCTGGAAACCTGGCAGAGGTACCATCAAGCCTGATGTCCAGAAGAGCAAAGAATATTTCTCTAAGCAGAAATCCGCACTGGGCCATTACAGGATCATGGCGGCAGTGTACACCCATGAGAACAAAATCTCTCCTTTATTATTGTCATGCTTAAAACACAAGGTCTTAGATTTAGGCCAGATGTGGGATAGGATAGGACAGGCCTTTCCTGCAGGGTTTGGGGAGGCCAGGCTTTCTATTTCTGGAGAAAATGCCCTGAATGTCCTGAGCAGGCCAACTGATGTTTACAGTAGTGGGGCATCATCACCTTTTATCTTTTGTATTTTCTATCAAACTTGAACTGAAAAAAAAAAAAACATTTAAAATACAGGAAAGATCAGGAAAACAAGGAAATAGAACACAGAAGCAAAAGGAGAAAAATTACTAGAGTGACTATTTTTAAAAGATTTTATTTATTTATTTTTAAAAGGGAGGGGAGGGAGAAAGAGAGGGAGAGAAAGATCAATGTATGGTTGTGTCTCACACGCCCCCAAGTGGGAACCTGGCCTGCAACCCAGGCATATGCCCTGACTGGGAATTGAACCAGTGACTGTTTGGTTCACAGGCCATCTCTCAATCCACTGAGCCACACTAGCCAGGGCTAGAGTGGCTATTTTAATAAACTCTGAGAGATAGGATATATAGGAAGACTCCACATTAAAATGAAACTGCACTCTTTCTGTGTATACACTTCATATCAGCCTTGTAAGATGAACTAGCCCATATTTTCTTCAATTGCAGTAACTCTGAGCAGTTACTCTGGGATATCAGAATGACTGAGCTGGTGAATGTATGTATTTACAGTTATTTATGTATTACTTTTTATTGAATTTATCGGGATGACATTGGCTAATGAAATTATATAGGTTTCAGGTTTCTAAATCTGTAATACATCATCTGTTTATTGTATTATGGGTTTACTAATCTAAATCAAGTCTCCTTCCATCACCATTTATCACCCCTATACCATCTTTTACTTCCCCCTACTCCCTTTTTCCTCTGGTAATCACCTGCTGTTGTCTGCATCTATGAGATTACTTTTCCAATCCCTTCACCTTTATTATCCAGCCCTGCAACTGCCCTCCACTGACAGCTATCAGTCTGTTCTCTGTATCTATGAGTCTTTTTCTACTTTCCTTGTTAATTTATTTTGTTCATTAGATTTCACATCCAAGTGAAATCGTATGGTACTTATCTTTCTCTGAATAGCTTATTTCACTTAGCATAATGTTCTCCAGGTCCACCCATGCTGTCATAAAGGGTAAGATTTCTTCCTTCCTTCCTTCCTTCCTTTCTTTCTTTTTCTTTCCTCCTCTTTCCTCCTTTCCTTTCCTTCCTCCTTCCTTCCTTCCCCCTCCCTCCCTCCCTTCCTTCCTTTCTTTTCTTTCTCCCTTCCCTTCCTTTCCCTTTTCTTCCCTTCCCTCCCCTCCCCTTCCTTTCCTCCCCCCCTTCTCTCCATCTCTCTCTCTCCCCTTTCTTTCTTTCCTTTGTGACAGTCAAGTAGTACTTCATTGTGTAAATGTACCATAGCTTTTTTTATCCATTCATCCACTGATGGACACTTGGGCTGCTTCCAAATCTTAGCTATTGTAAATAATGCTGCAGTGAACATAAAGGTACATATATTCTTTTGAATTAGTGTTTTGGGTTCCTTCAGATATATTCCCAGAAGTGGATTGCAGAGTCATAGGCAGTTCCATTTTTCATTTTTGGAGGAAGCTCCATACTGCTTTCCATAATGGCTCCATTGATCTGCATTCCCACCAACAGTGCACTAGGGTTCCCTTTTCTCCACATCTTCACCAACACTTGCTATTTGTTGATTATTGATGATAGCCATTGTGATCAGTGTAAGGTGACACCTTATTGTTGTTTTAATTTGAATCTCTCTGATGATTAGTGACATTGAACATCTTTTCATATGTTTATTGGCTATCTCTATGTCCTCTTTGGCAATGTGTCTATTCAGGTTCTTTGCCCATTTATCATTTTAAAAAATTATATTTTTATTGCTTATGCTGTTACAATTGCTTCTGCTTTCTCTCCCTTTCCCACCTCCCCAAGCCAGTCCCCATTATTATTGTTCATGTCCATGGGTTGTGTGTGTAAATAAACAAGTTACATAAATGTTCTATGCCATTGTTCTGAGAAAAGAATCATACAATCTACTTCATGATTAAAATAAGGTTCTGTGTTAGAGATCTTTGGCAGTACACCTGTATACAAACTTCCTCCCTGTTCTCAGGACAACCAGGGCACATCAACTTAGGGTTCATGCCAAGGACAAGCACCTGGAGCACTCAGTGTGCCATGGCTATGACAGGTGCTTTCCCACAGGGCAGCGGAGGAAACTATCAGTCTCTTAGGAGAGTGTGTTTAGAAGGCCCACACAGTCCTAGCACGTTCACAAACCCACTCAATCTGGGAACCATAACCAGGGCAATAGTTGGAGGGGTGCAAGTCACATATGAGAAGTGGGTGAAGTGACTGGAAAAGGGGTGAGAGCTGAGCAAGCATCATTGCTTTGCTTTTTCTCTGACCCTTCCTCCCCATACAGTGCCACAAGGAGGTGAAATTAGTCACCCAGCACTGAAAAATACCCAAGGCTCCACCCCTCACAGCTTAACAGGTTTAATAGCTCTACCTAATATACAGAGGCAAAGGCAGGAGACTGTCAAGTTGAGGAGACAGAGAAGTATGGCCCAAAAGAGGGAGTAGATCAAGGTTCCAGGGGGAGAACTAATTGAGGAGGAGGAAATAGCCAATCTAACAGATGCAGAGGTCAAAACACTGGTGATAATGATGCTCATAGAAATGACTGAATATGGCAAATGCATAAGGGAAGAAGTGAAGGCTATACTAAGTGAAATGAAAAATCTACATGAAATCAACAGTGAAGGGAAGGAAGCAGGGTTCATATCAATGCCTTGGGACATAAGGAAGAAACTAACAGTCAATCAGTACAGAATAAAGAAATAAGAATTGAAATAGAAGTCACATGGTGGCTGGCCCAGAGAAATGGCGGCTTCAGGGGAAAACAGGGCTTCTGGCGGTGGAGACAGCAAAAAGGAGGCATTTATGACCTTCTACAGTGAGGTGAAACAAATGGAGAAGAGAAATTCAGTTCTGACGTCCAAAAATCAGACTGAAAGGTTGACCTGTCCTGGTTCTTCCTACTTCAATTTGAATCCATTTGAGTTTCTTTAGATAGATCCTAAAGTGACAGATGAAGAGATAAAGAAGAAGTTGCGGCAGCTATCCATTTTGGTGCATCCTGACAAAAATCAAGATGATGCTGACAGAGCACAAAAGGCTTTTGAAGCTGTGGACAAAGCTTACAAGTTGCTGCTGGATCGGAAATAAACAAAGAGGGCCCTGGATGTATTCAGTCAGGAAAAGAATACATGGAACACACTGTGAAAGAGTGCAAAAAGAAATTAAAGAAGGAAGGAAAACCAGCAAATGTAGGGGAGGATGATCCAGAGCTGTTCAAACAAGCAGTATACAAACAAACCAAGAAACTCTTTGCTGAGCTGGAAATTAAAAGGAAGGAGAGAGAAGCCAAAGAGATGCATGAAAGGAAGCAACAAAGGGAAGAAGAGATTGAAGCTCAAGAAAAAGCCAAACAGGAAAGGGAGTGGCAGAAAAACTTTGAGGAAAGTCAAGATGGTCATGTGGACAGCTGATGAAACTTCCAAGCAAATACAAAGGGGAAGAAAGAGAAGAAAAACAGGACCTTCCTGAGACCACCAAAAGTAAAAATGGAGCAGTGTGAGTGACCACCTGGGGTCACCACCATGGAGCTTTTCCCCAACCATCTTCCCTCCTGCTTTGAAGGACTCATTCTTTCCTCCCATTTCCTTTTTAGTCCATATTGTTTTCAATACAATTTAATATCAATAAGAGTAATTCTTTTGTACATTGAAACAAGGGGCTCGATTTAAAAAGAAACCTCCCCCAACTCTGGGCCAACCAAGATTGAAAGGTGCCACCATTGGTGCTGCCTCCTCTTCCCCCCACCTGGAACTTCATGTTTTGTACTTCACTGAATTGTCATGATTAGAGACTTCGTGTATAGTTTGTGGAAATCATCCAATTAAACATACTGATTTAAAAATAAAGAATTGAAATAAAGCGGGGAGAGGCTTAGGAAACTCTGGGACTTTAAATGTGCCAATGTCCAAATCATAGGGGTGCCAGAAGGAGAAGAGGAAGAGCAAGAAATTGAAAACATATTTAAAGTAATAATGAAAGAAAACCTCCCTAATTTAGTGAAAGAAACAGACATACAACTCCCAGAAGGACAGAGAGTCCCAGACAAGCTAGACCCAAAAGGACCACACCAAGACACATCATAATTAAAATGCTAAAGGTTAAAAATAGAGAAACTTAAATACAGCAAAAGAAAATGGTTACCTACAAAGGAATTCCTATTTGACTGTCAGGTGATTTCTCAAAAGAAATTTTGCAGGCAAGAAGGGACTGGCAGGAAGTATTCAAGGTGATGAAAAGCAAGGACCTACAATGAAAATTTCTCTATCCAGCAAAGTTATCATTTAGCATGGAAGGGCAAATAAAGTGATTCCCAGGCAAGGTAGTGAAAGGAATTCATCATCACCAAGCCCTTATTATATGAAATGTTAAAAGGGCACATTTAAGAAGAAGAAGATCAAAACTATGAACAGTAAAATGACAACAACTATCAATAAGTGAATCTAAAAAATAAAAGCAAACTAAGCAAACAACTATAACACGAATAGGACCATAGATATGGAGATTGTATGGAGGGTTATCAGCTAGGAAGAGAATGGGTGGAAAGGTACAGGCATCAAGAAGCATAATTGGTAGGTGCAAAAATAGGGAGATGTTAAGAATAGTAAAGTAAATGGAGAAAATAAACGTGGGGGACCTCTGACCTGCAGAGATCCCTCGGTGCTGTGGATGAAATGAAGACTTCCCAGGCTTGTGCAAGGAGTGGAAGGCCTTTTAGTGTCCTGGGCCTTCCTCCAAGGTCTTTTATTGAGTGTGGTAAGCTTAAGGGCATATAGCATGCATGTAAAGCTCATCAATCAATGTTAAATAGTGCTGATTACAGATATTGTTCAGGGATGACATTTGAAGAAACACTGAGATCTCTTTCAGGTCAGTGTGTTGGATGCAAAGACTTTAGATGGCCATAAAAATAGGGAGGGTGAGTTCACGTCTAGGTTAAGGTTTAACATCATCTGCTGCTGGTACTAAAACCAATTAAGGGAGGTTAAAGCATCAGGCAAGCTTGGAAAGTTATATGGAAATGATGGCCAGATTCCCACGGGGGTCTTCTGATCACAGCCTTCCCGGTTTTCTGGTCGGGTCTTACAGACTTAGCTTGGGCACAGGACGTCATGCCCTCCCACTGTTCCAGGAGGACCCAGAAAGCCAAAGAATTCATACACATGACCCATGGACATGAACTAAGGGGTGGGGGAATTGTTGGAGACAAGAGGGTACCAGGCAAAGGGGAGAAAAGGGGAAAATTGGGATGACTGTAATAGCATAATTATAAAATAGACTAAAAGACACTTATTTACAGTAGGTAGGAGTAAGTTTTATTTTCATTCATTCCAACCTTTGTCTGCTAGTCCCATCACACAGGTCCTCATCTGCCAGAGACCCTCCCAAGAATCTTATCTTCCAATAACCCAATCCTAAACTGAATACACATATTCAGGTCTCAGGAGTGTCTCTGGTGGTGCATACATTGTCTGACTCCTAATAAGCACATTCTTCACTAGGAGAATTAGGGGAATTATTGCCTCTCTTAGCCCTCTTGCTGTGGTGCTTCTCCAAGTGACCTCGAATTACTTAAGATTTCGTCTATGTCTCTTCCTTGTCCTCTTTTCACCACTCCATCTTTCTCTTCTGTCTTTGGTTTTCTATTTTCTTTTATTTGGTTTTACAATGAAAAAAATCTAATATCTGCTGCAATAGGGCATTGGGCACTGAAATAATGGAAGGTTTAGGTTGTCAACACATAGAATTAGGTGCAAAGCTAAATTTACATTACTTATAACAATCATATAGTTATAGTTATTTTTTTTAATTTTATTGTTGTTGTATTATATCCATCCCCTTTTTACTCCCCTCTGTCTCCCTCCCCACCCACCCATTCCCCGCAAAGTCAATCCCACCTGTTGTCCATGTCCATGGTTCCTTTATACTAGGTTCTTGTCTAAGCTGCTCCCCTTTCTTGCCTCTGCCTCCCCCCTCCCCCAAACCTCCTTCCCCCCGACCACTGAACACCTATTCACTGTATGCATATATTTGGTTCTGTTCTGCTTGTTGTTAGTTTTGTTCATTATTGTCCCGTAATGGGTGAGATCATATGATATTTGTCCTTCATTGACTGGCTTATTTCACTAAATATAATACTCTCCAGTTCCATCCATGTTGTTGCAAAGGGTACAAGTTCCTCCTTTCTTTCTGCTATATATAATTCCATTGTGTAAATGTACCAAAGTTTTTTTTTTGATCCAATCATCCACTGATGGGCACTTAGGCTGTTTCCAGCGCTTGGCTATTGTAAATAGTGCCGCTATGAACATAGGTGTACATAGGTTCATATGAATTGGTGTTTCAGGGTTCTTTGGGTATAGTCCAAGTAGTGGAATTGCTGGATCAAAAGGCAGTTCCATTTTTAGTTTTTTTAAGGAAACCACATACTGTTTTTCACAGTGGCTGCACCAGCCTGCATTCCCACCAACAGTAGGTATGAGGGTTCCCTTTGCCCCGCATCCTCCCCAACACTTGTTGTTTGTTGATTTCTTGATGATTACCATTCTGACAGGTGTGAGGTGGTATCTTATTGTGGTTTTGATTTGCATCTCTCTGGTGACTAGTGATGTTGAGCATTCTTTCTTATGCCTCTGGGCCCTTTGTATATCTTCCTCAGTGTGTTGTCTGTTCAGGTCCTTTGCCCATTTTTTAATTGGGCTGTCTGTCTCCCTGGTGTTGAGTCGCATTAGTTCTTTATATATTTTGGAGATCAGACCCTTGTCTGAGGTATCATTTGCAATTATGTTTTCCCATACAGTTGGTTCACTTTGAATTTTGCTGATATTTTCTTTAGCTGAACAGAAACTTTTCAATTTGATATAGTCCCATTTGTTGATTTGTTATTTTATTTCCTTTACCCTTGGTGAAGTATCCGTAAACATATTTCTGCGTAGGATATCTAAAAGTTTACTGCCTATATTTTTCTCCAGGACCTTTATGGTGGCACTGCTTATGTTTAAATCCTTTATCCATCTTGAGTTTATTTTGGTGTCTGGTGTAAGTTGGTGGTTTAGTTTTATCTTTTTGCATGTTTCTGTCCAGTTCTCCCAACACATTTTCTTGAAGAGACTGTTTTTACTCTATTTGATGTGCCTTCCCCCTTTGTCAAGTATTAGTTGACCGTAGAGTCCTGGGTTAATTTCTGGGCCCTCTATTCGGTTCCATTGATCTATATGTCTATTCTTATGCCAGTAGCAGGCTGTTTTGATGACAGTAGCCTTGTAGTATTGTTTGAAGTCCGGTATTGTGATTCCTCCTACCTTGTTCTTCTTTCTCAAGATTGTGGTTCCTATTCGTGGGCGTTTTTGGCTCCATATAAATTTTTGAAGTATCTTTTCTATTTCTGTGAAGTCTGTTATTGGTATTTTAATTGGGATTGCATTGAATATGTAGATTGCTTTGGGTAGTATGGACATTTTAATGATGTTAATTCTTCCCATCCATGAACATGGTATATGCTTCCATTTATTTGATTCTTCCCTGATTTGTTTCTTCTTTGTTCTGTAGTTTTCTCAGTACAGGTATTTTAAGTCCTTAGTTAAGTTGATTCCTAGGTACTTAAATTTTCTTGTAGCTATGGTAAATGGGATTTGTTTTGTCGCTTCTTTTTCTGTTGTTTCATTATTGGTATACATAAATGCTTTTGATTTCTGGATATTGACTTTATACCCAGGTGATATTGACTTTATACCCAGGTATTTTGCTAAATTTGCTTATTAGGTTGAGTAAGTTTTTGGTGGAGCCCATCGGGTTTTGTATGTACACTATCATATCATCTGCAAATAATGACAGTGTGACTTCCTCCTTTCCAATTTGGATACCTTTGATTCCTTTTTCTTCTCTGATGGCTATAGCTAGGACTTCCAAGACAATGTTGAATAGAAGGGGAGAAAGTGGACAGCCTTGTCTTGTTCCTGATCTTAGGGGGAAAGCTTTCAGTTTTTGTCCATCAAGTATGATGTTGGCTTCAGGTTTCTCATAGATGGCCTTTATGATGTTGAGGTATGCTCCCTCTATTCCCATTTTGCTGAGGGTTTTTATCATAAATGGTTGCTGCACTTTATCAAATGCTTTTTCAGCATTTATTAATATGATCATATGGTTTTTATCTTTCAATTTGTTGATGTGGTATATTACATTTATTGATTCATGAATGTTGTACCACCCTTGCATCCCTGAGATAAAGCCCACTTGATCATGGTGTATGATCTTTGTAATATACTGCTGAATCCAATTGGCCAATATTTTGTTGAGAATTTTAGCATCTATGTTCATCAGAGATATTGGCCTGTAGCTTTCTTTCTTAGTTGGATCTTGCTCTGGTTTTGGGATTAGAATAATATTGGCCTCATAGAAAGAGTTTGGGAGTCTTCCCTCTTCCTGAATTTTTTGGTATAGTTTGAGAAGGATAGGAGTTAGCTCTTCTTTAAATGTTTGGTAAAATTCACCTGTGTAGCCATCTGGTCCAGGGCTTTTGTGCTTTGGGAGATTTTGGATGACTTCTTTAATTTCACTAGTTGTTATTGGCCTATTGAGGCTTTCTGCTTCTTCTGGGTTCTGTTTTGGTAGGTTATACCTTTCCAGAAATGTGTCCATTTCATCCAGGTTGTCATATTTTTTGTCATAGAGTTGTTTGTAGTAATTTCTTACAATCTTTTGTATTTCTGAGGTATCAGTTGTGATTTCCCCTCTTTCAGTTCTGATTCTGTTTATTTGGGTCATCTCTCTTTTTCTTGATGAGTGTGGATAAGGGCTTGTCAATTTTGTTTATTTTTTCAAAGAACCAGCTCCTGGTCCTGTCGATTCTTTGAATTGTACTTTGAATCTCTGAGTTATTTAGTTCTGCTCTGATCTTGATGATTTCCTTCCTTCTATTTGCTCTGGGCTTTGTTTGTTGTTGCTCCTCTAGTTCTTGCAGCTTTGTGGTTAGGTCGTTTTTATAAACTTCTTGTAACCTTTTTTGGAAGGCCTGTATTGCTATAAATTTCCTCCTGAGAACTGCCTTTGCTGTATCCCATAGGTTTTGGGCCGTTGTGTGTTCATTGTCATGTGTTTTCAGGAACTTTTTGATTTCATCTTTGATCTCATTGTTGACCCCTTCATTGCTTAAAAGCATGTTATTCAGTCTCCCTGAGTTAGAGAATTTTTGTTTTTTTCCCTTGAGATTGGTTTGTAGTTTTAAGCCATTTTGATCTGAGAAGACACTCTGTATGACTTCAATTTTTCTGTATTTGTGGAGGCTTGTCTTGTGACATACCATGTGGTCTATCTTGAAGAATGATCCATGTGCATTTGAAAAGAATGTGTATTTTGCTTCTTTGGGGTGAAAGACTCTGTATACATCAATTAGGTCCATTTCCTCTAGAGTGTTGTTCAATGCCACAACATCTCTGGGGATTTTTTGTTTGCAAGATCTGTCCATTATTGATAGTGGGATATTAAAATCCCCTACTATTAGTGTGTTGCTCTCTATGTCTTCTTAAAATCTTCCAAGATTTTCCTTATATATTTCGGACCTCCTATGTTGGGTGTGTATATGTTTATTGGAGTTATTTCTTCTTGATGGATTGTTCCCTTAAGTATTATGAAATATCCATCTTTGTCCCTTTTTATGGACTTCATTGTAAATTCTATTTTGTCTGAAATAAGTATTGCTACTCCAGCATTTTTTGTGTGTCCATTTGCTTGATGTATATTTTTTTATCCCTTCACTCTCAATCTGTGTCGATCTTTTGTTCTGAGGTGGGTCTCTTGAAGACAGCATATATGTGGATCATGTTGTCTTATCCATTTGGCTACCCTTTGTCTTTTGATTGGTGCATTTAATCCATTTACATTTAAGGTTATTATTGATTGATACTTATTCATTGCCATTTTCTCTCTTTGTGTCTGTATTCCTCTTTGGCTTTCTCTGTTTCTTCATTTTATTTGTTTACTTATTTTTATAGCAGACCCTTTAGCATTTCTTGCAATGCTGGTTTGGTCGAGATGTATTCTTTTAGTCTTTTTTTTTTTTTTTTTTTTTTTTTTTTTTTT